>JZKD02S1672688.1:14954-27432 GCA_000966675.3 Picea glauca | reverse complement strand
AAACAAGTTGTGATTAAATAAAAATTGACATACATACCAAAAGAGTTAAGTCTCATCCTCCAACATACTCCTTTCCACCAAATATAATGTAAACATATTTTCCACCAAATATAATGTAAACATATGTAACAATAAAAAACAATAAAAAAAACAAATAACACATATTAGCATATATACTTTAACTAAATATTAAATAAACAATAAACAATAATAACATATCCAACCAGAGTTCCATAGATTTAAGATTATCGCTCTTTTTTTATTACACTTTTTTGACACTTTTTTAAAACCAAACTTCCATCACAAAGTTCCAAAACTTCCAAAATATTTACTCTCCATGTTAAACATACATGATCTAAACAATGTAAAGTCTTATCTAAAATCTTACAAATTTTTAAAGAGAAAAATTGTGTTCTTGGTAACCAATTTTTGTGTTCAGAGTTAGATAATACCCTGAAAATAAATATAGTTGTGTATGCAGAAAGCTCACAAATATCCATATTAAGTCATTCTTCCAATAAAATACTTATCTCCTTATGGATAGAGTCCCAAATCCTTTAGGTGAAATTCTCATGCCAGGTGATCTTATTTACTCAACAGTAAAATACTTATCTCCTCAGCAGTAAAATTGTGACGAACCCAATCGTTAGGACTACAAGTGAAGAAAAAAGTGATTGTTTTATTTTTTTTGTTTTTAGGCAGGAAGGAAACAATGACAATAGTTGAACCACACAACCTGATGATGAACACATGCATGCAGATTAGGAAACAGACAAAAATGACTCAACTCACTAGCACAACAAGCAACTGGGCGAAACATGTGTAAATCCAAAGATATAAACGACTACCCGCCTGACACAAACATGACAATGCCTAAAAGATAAATGAAAAAATCCACATTCCCAACACAATGTCCTTGACAATCAGTCACTAGAACCTCTATGGCGCACAAACCAAATGCATGAAGACGTTAGAAACCAAGCACCAACAACAACTACAATGAACAAACGCCCATAACAGGTAGCACATAGTCTGACCAAGTTATCATTCGCCTCTATCCATTAGGGCACGCAATGACCCCCTCATCAAGAATCATGTCGTCGCTAGGTGATAGGTGCGAAAACAACTGTGGCACAACAACATAGCCAGATCCTCAACACAAGCTAAAACCAACGTGCTAGGATATCAAGTTAACTATCTAACCCTTGGTGACTAAGCCTAGCACCCAATCGACAAGCCAACAAGACGACTATGAATTTTATACAACACAATAATTTCCTTGCACAACAATATCAATCTGTACATATTAAATGATTATTATTAAACAATAGTTCATTGCAACTATATTCCAAATCCCAAGATGAGATAAGTATCTATCGCTATCCTTTAAAACTGAAACTACATGAATTTAATTGTTGTCTTTAAATATAAATTTGTTGTCTTTTAATGTCCTTGTTGTCTTTTAATTTAAAAACTGAAACATATATAAGTATTTTCCTAAGGAGGAGTTCGCTATCTAGTTAAGCAATCATAAAACAAGTTTTATAAAGATTACTGAATTTGCTAAAATTTGCCAATAAGAAAATCATAAAAATATTTCTATAGGAAAATCATAAAACAAATTCACGCTATCCAACACTACCAAAATCGCTATCTCTTATTGAGTTGTTGTCTATCATTGAAATTGTTTTCTAGAATCTTTATGCACACATTTATTGCATTTCTAATGTAATTACACACACCTTTATTATTAAAATCGTGGTCAAGAATCTATATGCAGGAACCAATACCTCTCTCTAAACCCATTGTCTATTAATATATAACACACTGTCCATTAATGAAATAATAATAATAAATATCATTATATTAACACTGTGATATAAACCAGTCATAAACAGGCTGTCTATTCCATTCCATAATAACACAGACATTCAATTCAAGATATTCAATTCCATATATAAAACGTAGACATTCAATTCAATTACATTAAAATGCAGACATTCCATTCCATAAAAACATAGACGTAAATAAACGTTGTCACCTATGAATCAATATGCTATCAATCACTGTCCAATGCTATTAATAAATTCGTTGTCTTCGAAACAAGATTGACCATATAAAAAGGAATTTTAGCAAGAGGTTAGAGATGTATGTCCGTCATGATATAACATCGTTGTCTTTTATTATGCATAACACATGTAATAAAAATTGTTGTCAATATAATGCATATTCAATACTCCCATACGATTAATCTTGCATTCAATATATACAAAATGCAGTCAGATAGTAATTGTTTTGTTTATCAATGGGAATGCCTAGACATCAAAAACAAAATTCCCAGGCATGGATTAGTTGAGTTTTATCACTAAGAACGCCCAGACATTAAAAACGAAATGCCCAGGCATGGATTGGCTGAGTTTTATCATTGAGAATGACTAGACATTAAAAATGAAATGCCCAGGCATGGATTGGCCGAGTTTTATCACTGAGAATGCCCAGACATTAAAAACAAAATGCCCAGGCATGTATTGGCTGAGTTTTATCACTAAGAATGCCCAGGCATTAAAAATGAAATGCCCAGGCATGGATTGACTGAGTTTTATCACTGAGAACACCCAGACATTAAAAACGAAATGCTGAGGCATGGATTCACTGAGTCTTATCAATGAGAGCGCCCAAACATTGAAACGTTGGGTTTAACACAAAAATTGTGGTCAATAAAAGGGTAAAATTGCAGGCACTTTAAAGACTCATTTCTCATCCAAAATATAGGTAATCGACAGTCTAATATGGGTAATAATTTTCTTAGTAAAAATGATGTAGAAAGGTGACTAAAATCTCTGTGTAAGAAGGACGAAATCGGCGTGCAAGAAGGAAAAAATCGTTGTGAAACAAAAGGCATGAAATGGTAGAGAAAAAGACATCGAAATGAAACACAAAGGGGTATCAAAGGCAATAAAAACAACACAAAATTGTAGTGAAAACAACATGTATAATCATAGTAAATATATAGATTAAAGACTGTCCAAAAATATTCAATCACAGACACAATAGATTCGCAGACAAAACATAAATAAGCGCAGACATTAACATATTAAAATGTTGAGATTTACTGGTCAAGGAATTAGGGTTCATCGATCAAAACACAGAGTTTTACAAACCAAAACGTCGAATAAATCAATCACAAGAAATTGCAAGACCAATCGTTCAACCATGAATCAATCACCACCGAGATAAGTAAGGGTAGATGGTTGGGAAACAATTTATACTTCACTCATCATCCATGCACAAACAGGGCATTAGAATCTATAGGTCTATAAACACTGAAGTGACGACCGTTGATTCGGCTCCTGGCCAACTTCTTAGGCAAGGAATAATGACCTAGGGATAAGGTGGAAGACAAAGAAAAAACTCTTCATAATAATCAATAAATCCCACATAGATAAGTTACTGAAAGCATAAGTTGAGTTCACCAAAGGAAATCCATCAGAAAACAACAAGCAAGGGGATTATGATACCATAGGAAGCAGGGGAAAGATAGCGCATGGAAATGAAATATTAAACAAGCAAATATAACTAACATGATTAATTTAAATTCATTGTAATTAACAATTAAACCTACGTACCTTAGCTCAACGTGATTGCTCAGTAGTTTCTGTCCCGCACAGGCTCTGTCTAGCTTTTGCTTGCCGACTGATGAGACCTCATCGGTACCTCCCAGCCAACGCTAGGGGTAGTATTCTTTGCCTTGAGCCCCCTGAGATGCAAATGGGCCACAAACACTAAACCAAAGAACATCTATCACCCATATTTCCTCGTAAGGTTGAGCTACCACTCGTTACCCGAGTTGGGTATCCCAACTCCCACAAGATAAGTCACTCAAGACAAAAATTTAGCAACGTAATGTTACGCATAAAAGATCAGATCCATACTCCTCCTCCTCCATCATTTTTATAGAGTTTCTAAGTGATTTATTTCGCAAATTCCCATTTAATTTATTTTTCATCAATTTAATTCAGAAAAAACCTCCCCCGTACACATGTCACCCATCCCCCCTAGTTGCACCAGAAATTAGTTTCATAAATTATTTAATTACTCCTATTTCCCTCACCCACCTAAAAAAATTCCTTAAATCGCTCCTTGGTGTCCCTGTATTCCCTTACACATTTTAAATGACTTACGCCCTTACTAAATTCCTAGTTGAGTTCATAATTAGAAGGTTCTTAAAGGCAAGATTCTTTATTAAGTTAGTCATTCATCTTTTTCCTTACATTTCCCTTTTTCTTTAAGTTTCCCCTTTTCCCCTTAGTTTCCTATTTCTTTTAAGTTTCCCTCTTTTCTCTTTTTATCTAAAACTCAAATTAGCAAGTGTAGAGAAACCACCTCTTTCTCTTTTTAATTAATAAAATTTAATTAGTATAAGTGGAAAAGCAATCATTTCCCTTTTTTTTAAATTTAATCCTCCAAAGTAATTTGATTTTAATAATTTAATTGAATTTCTTACCCCCTTCTCATCACATGTTTAATTATGATTATTATTATTATTTTTTACCACAAGTATCACTTAGACCTAGATTTTAATTTCCTAGTCCGTGCGGAATTTTTATTAGGGAAATTGTTTTTAAATCTTACTTATCACATCATTCATTTTAAGGCCGACTAGGTTTATTCACTTACCCATTGAAATTGCGACGTGCCCTTTAGAACGCACTAGGTGCTCTAAGGGTGGCACTCACATTTTTCTGTTTTCCTTGTGCAATGTTCCCTTCAAGACGCACTACGTGCTCCAAGGCTACCACTCGCCTCTTTCCATTTTCATTGCATGACGTGCCCTTCAGGACACACTATGTGCTCCAAGGGTGCCACTCACCTCTTCACTAACTTGGTAGACATAAAAACACCCTGGAGTTAATACTCCATCAGGTGATCTTGTGGGAGAATAAGGTTCTCTAAGGAATAAGGCCCCTGCCTTATTGTGCGCCCCTTAGAATCATTGTGAGTGACTATCGCAGTCTACCCTCACGACATCATGGGTCTTCTTGAACTAGGTAATCATTAACCTACAGTCCGAGCCATGGAGGGAGTGCTAGTAGGCTATGACAGGGCTGCTGTCCATACGTCTCCTTCAAAGTCTCTAGTTGTCATGCGTGACTCCTCTAATCCACATGTGAGTGTGGTTGGAAAGCTATCGTCAGCCCGCATCATCAAGAAATCATGTCAACAATAATAATCAACCCTCATAACATCTAATTATATGTACATATTTCATATCAACAACAATCAAACCCCAATAGTACACTTCCTAACTCAATCTGAAGTCCAGGGGGTTTCATCGATGCCTCCGCATCCTCAAGGTCCAAAGTCTTGCACACTCAGGAGAACCCAGTCAATAACACCTATCTATGTAAACACACAAATTAAGATATCATCATATCCATAATGCCTCATAATCATAATCAAACATCCAATAGAATAATAATCCGGATCACTTGCAAACAAGTGTACTCAAAGAATAAGTTTTGTCAGTGCGCGCAAGAGCGATATGTTACATACACCCCACTCTTGGTATAAACTTTGTCCCGAAGTTTCACAGTATATAAGTGATGAAATAATGTGTATCACAGTATCATAAGTCTATTTATCAAACAAAAATGGAAATTGTTGGCACATATCACATGCATCCTCCAAGGTCACCGAGTGCGGACTATAGTTGTCCCACTGGACCTTGAATTGATCTACTTTTGAACATCATAGCTATCGAATACAATGATCCAAGATGAATATTAGCTCAGCCATGAGCACACCCTCACTAGATACCTCCAAGGAACTCATATCAATAATATGTGTAGGATCACTAATATAATGTCTCAAAACAGATACATGAAAAACATCGTGCATACACCTCAAAGAATAAATAAATTCTAGTCAATAGGCCATGAGACCCTTCTTCTCCACAATCTCGAAAGGTCCCATGAACCTAGGACAGAGTTTAGCTTCCTTTCCAAACTTTGTAACTACGATCGACGCAACGCGCATCAACATAACTCTTCTGTCGATCCTGTGCTTCTTTGATCCTTTGTCTTATTGTTTGGATTTGATATTCCATTTATTGGATCTCTTCTAGTCCCACCAGGACCCTATCCTCAAGCTGATCCCAGCTCAAAGGCGTACGACATGGTCGCCCATAAATAAACTCGAAAAGCGCCATCTTAATGGTGCTTTGGTAACTGTTGTTATAAGCGAATTCTACCAGTGGCAAGAATTCTTCCCAACGCTTCTTTTAATACATCATGTACATGCGCAACATGTCCTCTAAAACTTGGTTTGTTCATTCAGTCTGCCCGTCTGTCTTAGGGTGATACGCAGTATTAAAGTTAATTTGGGTTCCCAAGGCCTCTTGGAAACTAGTCGAAAATCATCCAGTAAAAACCGATTTGCGATCGAATATAATCCTCTTAGGAACGCCATGCAGCCTCACAATATCATTAATGAAAACTCTATCTATGTCAGATGCCTGATATGTCGTACGCACATGAATAAAATGAGCACTCTTCATTAGAGTTTCGACTACCACAAAAATCGAGTCGTGTCTCCTTACCGTCAGTGGCAATCCAACAATGAAATCCATCGAAATGACCTCCCATTTCGATTCCAGAATAACATGTGGCGGCAATAAACCCACTGGATGTCTATGTTCATCCTTCACCTGCTGACATTCTAGACATCTGGCCACGTAGTTGACTATGTCTTCCTTCATTCCTTTCCAAAAGAATAAGGGTTTAAGGTTCGCCCTCATCTTCGTGACTCCTGGGTGAGCCATGTACACTTCTCTATGAGCCTCGTTTAGGATCAAACCTATCAACTCGTCGTTCCGTGGTATGTAAATTCAATTTTTAAATCTCAATAATCTATTGTTGTCAAACGTAAATGCTTCAAATCTTGGTACCATCATTGTGTTTTGTCTGATAAAATCCTTGACCTCTTTGTACCAGTCATCGTCGCACTTTAAAGTTAGAATATTTTCACGTAGATTCATCTGAAGAGGCAACACCAAAAAGATGCGTGGTCTCCGACTCAATGCATCTTCCTCTCGGTTCATTGTTCCTTTTATGTAAGTGATCTCAAAATCATACTTTCTAAGCAATTATGACCAACTTCGTTGTCGCGCGGTTAGGTCGCTTTGCATAAAGATGTGCTGTATTCCATAGTGGTCCATTTTTAGTTCAAATTTTTGTCCAATAAAGCAGTTTCTCCAAACTCTCAAGGAATATACAATGGATAACAATTCCAAATCTTGCGTTTCATAGTTCTCCTCATTCCTTCTCAATTTCCTCGAGATGTAAGCGATCACTCGACTGTCTTGCATCAAGACTCCTTCTAAGCCTTCCTTGGATGCATCAGTGCATACCAAGAAGTTATCGTACATGTCAGGGACCTTTAGTATCGATGTTGTTGTCAACAACTCTTTGAGCCTCCGAAAGGCTTCCACACATTTCTCGATCCAAACAAACTTCTTTTTCTTCTTCTGCAATTCCATGATCATATTTTCTATCTTCGAAAATCACTTGACGAACTGTCGATAGTATCTTGCCAAACCCATGAAGCTACGCACTTCCAAGACATTCATCGACACAGGACTTTCCATAATATCCTTGACCTTTGTTGGATCCACAACGATACCTTCACCAAAGATGACATGCCCTAATTAGTGAATCTTCGATTGATAAAACGAGAATTTAGACAATTTCCCATACAATTTGTTCTCTCGAAGACACTGTAGTACCAAGCGCAAGTGCTCATCATGATCCTCCATCGTCTGAGAGTAAATAAAAATATCTTCAACGAATACTTGGATGAACTTGTCCAAGTACTCACGTAACACCCTGTTCATCAAACTCATAAATACCCTTGGGGCGTTCAGTAGTCCAAACGGTAAAATAGTAAAATTGTAATGTCCAAACCTCGTCTTAAAGGCAGTCTTAGGGATGACATCCTCCTTGATTCGTAACTAGTAATAACCTTATCTCAAGTCTATCTTGGAAAACACCGTCACACCCTTCACCTAATCAAATAGATTATCAATCATTCGCAACAGATATTGATTCTTGATCATTGCCTTCTTCAATTAATGGTAGTCAATGTAGAGTCTCCATGACCCATCCTTATTTCACATGAAAATAATAGGTGCACCCCATGGTGACACACTTGGACGTATAAGTCCTAGGTCCAACAACTCCTTCAGTTGAATTCTCAACTCTTATAACTACAGGGTCGACATCCGATAAGGTGTTCTAGATATCGCTTCAGTCCCCGGTTTTAGGTCTATGGTAAAATCCAATTCCCTCTCCAGTGACATCCCAGGTAACTCCTCTGGGAATACGTCTGCAAACTCTCTCCCCACCAGAAGGTGTTCTAGACCTTCTGCTACTCCCTTTTCATTTAATGCAAGGATCACATAAAGCTTACACCTCTTGCGCATGTTCTTCCATAGCTACAAGGAAGAGATGAAACTCAAGGAAACTCCCTAGCTCTGACCTACAATCACGTGTCTCTCTCCCTCATCATTGACAAAGCTCAACCATTTCATATTACAGTTGAGTATCGCCTCATACGATTCCAACTAGTCCATACCAATCACAAGGTCATAAGATTAAAAAATCATGATGTACAGTTTGGCCCTTGTTACAAAATCTCTCAGGTTAAGGGTACAGCCTCTAACCTTCCCTCCAACCTTCTGTTTGGCTCCTGAAGCCATCTCTACAAAGATAAATTCATCTTGTTCGACTGCCTTTACCTTAATCCTTTTTAGTGCTGCACCAGAAATGAAACTCTCGGTAGCACCGAGATCTATCAAAATACTAAGGGTCTGGTCAACGACGGTACCTGATGTCTCGATCATAGTCAACTGGTGCCTTTCTTGGTAGTTATTCACCGCTGCATGAATCTAATGGGCCTTGCCCAAATCTCCCACGGTAGTGGGTCCGACTGATCCAGATGCTCTGGTTCTCTCCACTAGGAAGTCACGCTGGTAGTGTGGCTCCCAACAACTCCAACACCCCTTCTCCGATACAGTACTCATGGTACCAGAAGTAGAATATGATGGCCCGTCGGCCTGGAATCCTGGCTTGTTCTACTGAACGAGCCTAAACTGCTACTGCTACGGTCGACACTGTTGTTGATTTTGTTTTCCACGATAAGGAGTCCACTACTGAGGTGTTGGTCGTCGAGGTGTAGTGAATATGGATCCTCTCTGAAAGCCATGATATCCTGGCATATGTCTGGATGGTGTCTGATGTTGCTGTGCACCAGATGACACCTACCTTGTTGGTCTCACTGGAGTCCTTCTCTAACCCCCACTGATAAGCTCCTCCTCTATTATGAGGGCCTTTTGGACAACATCATGCAAGGTACGAGGCATAAAAATCCTAACCTTTTCACATATACTAACATTAAGGCCAAACAAGAACCTGTTGACCTTAAGTTTCTCAATATTAAGGTGTGGAACATACCGAAGAAACTCCATAAAATGGGCCTCATACTCGGGCACCGTACAACGACCCTTTTGCAATATGTTGAACTCGTTGAGCTAATGCTCAATGAATTCCTCTGATAGGTACCTCTCTTGGAACCGTTCCTCAAACAGTTCCCATGAAACTTCTTCGACGACCATGTTTAATTGTGGCAGGAGCATATTCCACCATAGAAGAGCACTCCCCTTCAGTTGGAATACCTCCATTCAGACCTTCATGTTGGATGTATGGTCATGAAGTGCAAAGAACATCGCCATATTCTCCAACCATGCCTTGGCGGCTGTGTTGTCCAGAGCACCAAAGAACTCAGGAAATTTGACCTTCTCAAGTTCACGGTGAATGATACCAGTACCGAATGGAGTGCGTGGTGGACCCTCAGGGTTTGACGGTGCCCTCGACTCATCTCAGTCCAAATGGATGATTATTTCCTCAAACATCCACTGAAAGGACCTCATCAGCCCAACCACATCTCCCACTGTTATATGCTCCTGCTTGACACCTTGTTCATCTCCCTGGGGGTTAGACCCGTCAGGCATGGATGTTACTGGAGGCCTCGCACCTCCTCCCCTAGCACCCTGTCGTCTTCCTCCGCGACGTCCTCTAACCATGATTACCTACACGAATACAAATAAACTTAATTAGAAACCTTATAATCAGAAATCAAATCAACGGAATTCGTAGTGATCCCAAGTCGCAGGTCGAAACCGCTCTAATACCATATGTGACGACCCCAATCGTTACGACTACAAGCGAAGAAAAAAGTGCGATTTTTTTTTTCTATTTTTAGGTAGGAAGGCAACGATGACAACAATTGAACCACACAACCTAATGATGAACACATGCATGCAGATCAGGAAACAGACAACAATGACTCAATGCACTAGAACAACAAGCAACTGTGCAAAACATGCGCACATCAAAATATAGAAACAACTACCTTCCCGACATAAACATGACAATGCCTACAAGATAAAGGAAAACATTCACAATCCTGACACAACGACCTCAACGACTAGTCACTAGAACCCCTATGGCATGCAAACCAAATGCATGAAGGTGTTACAACCCAGGCACCAACAACAACTATAGTGAACAAACGCCCACAACGTGTAGCACAGACTCCAACCAAGTTATCATTCACCTCTATCCATTAGGGCATGCAATGACCCCCTCATCAGGAATCATGTCATCTCCAGGTGATAGGTGTGACAACAACCGTGCCACACCAACATAACTGGATCCTCAACACAAGCTAAAACCAACACACTAGGAGATCAAGTTAGCTATCTAACTCTTGACAACTAACCCTAGCACCTAATCAACAAGTCAACAAGACAACTATGACTTTTATACAACACAATAGTTTCCTTACGTAGCAATATCAATCTGTACATGTTAACTAATTATTATTAAACAATAGTTCATTGCAACTATATTCCAAATCCCAATATGAGATAAGTATCTATTGTTATCCTTTAAAACTGAAACTACATGAATTTAATTGCTGTCTTTAAATACAAATTTGTTGTCCTTTAATGTCCTTGTCGTCTTTTAATTATAAAATTGAAATAGATATAATTATTTTCCTAAGGAGGAGTTCGCTATCTAGTTAAGAAATCATAAAACAAGTTTTATAAAGATTACTGGATTTTTTAAAATTTGCCAATAAGAAAATCATAAAAATATTGTTATAAGAAAATCATAAAACAAATTCACGTTGTCCAACACTACCAAAATCATTGTCTCTAATTGAGTTGTTGTCTATCATTGAAATTGCTGTCTAGAATATTTAAACACACATTTATTTCATTTCTAATGTAATTACACACACCTTTATTATTAAAAACGTGGTCAAGAATCTATACGCAGTAACCAATACCTCTCTCTAAACCCGTTGTCTATTCATATATAACACAATGTCCATTAATGAAATAATAATAATAAATACCATTATATTAACACTGTCATATAAGCCACTCATAAACAGGTTGTCTATTCCATTCCATAATAACGCAAACATTCAATTCAAGAAATTCATTTCCATATATAAAACGTAGACATTCAATTCAATTACTTTAAAATGCAGACATTCCATTCCATAAAAACCTAGATGTAAATAAACGTTGTCACCTATGAATCAATATGCTATCAATCGATGTCCGATGCTATTAATAAATTCGCTGTGTTCGAAACAGGATTGACCATATAAAAAGGAATTTTAGCAAGAGGTTAGAGGTGTATGTTCGTCATGATATAATGTCCATACATTAAAAACGATTAAAAACGAAATGCCCAGGCATGGATTGGCTGAGTTTTATCACTGAGAATGTCCATACATTAAAAACAAAATGCCCATGCATGGATTGGCTGAGTTTTATCACTACGAATGACTAGACATTAAAAATGAAATGCCCAGGCATGGATTGGCTGAGTTTTATCACTGAGAATGCCCAAACATTAAAAATGAAATTCCCAAGCATGGATTGGATGAGTTTTATCACTTAGAACGCCCATAAATTAAAAACGAAATGCCTAGGCATGGATTCATTGAGTCTTATCACTGAGAACGCCCAAACATTAGAAAAACAATTCCCAGACATTGAAACACTGGATTTAACACACAAATCATGGTCAATAAAAGGGTAAAATTGTAGGCACTTTAGAGACTCATTTCTCAGCCAAAAGATAGGTAATCCACAGTCTAATACGGGTAATAATTTGCTCAGTGAAAACATTGTATAAAGGTTATGAAAATCTCTGTGTAAGAAGGACAAAATCGCCGTGCAAGAAGGAAAAAATTGTTGTGCAGTAGAAGGAACAAAATGGTGGAGAAAAATTGTAAGGTAGCTAGAGAGGTAGTGGGGGGGGCCAGAGGGCCCATAGTGATAATAGTGGAGGTCATTCAATGTAAGGTGGACTAGGTCCACTATATTATTAAATAAGACCCA
>JZKD02S1672688.1:0-14904 GCA_000966675.3 Picea glauca | reverse complement strand
ATAGGAGGATGCCCCCTCGAAGAGGCAAGTGAACAAGAGAGGATCCCTTCCATAATAGGATCCATTGTATGGTGTTGCCCTACCTCAAGGGTTTGATAATAATAAAGTGTGGTTTCTTCTATCTTGCTTGTGGATCTATTGTGTATTCAGAATTTGTGGTTATTATATTGGTATATCTATTCAGGTTCATAACAAAAATCCATCAAAACGCAGAACAAAGGGGAATCAGAGGTAGTAAAAACAACACTAAATTGAAGTCCAAACAACATGTATAATCGTAGTAAATATATAAGTTAAACATTGTCAACAAATATTCAATCGCATACACAACATAAATAAGCATAGACATTAACATATTAAAACGCTGATATTTACCTATCAAGGCACTGTGATTCCTCAATCAAAACACAGAGTTTTACCAACCAAAATTCTGAAGAAATCAATCACAAGAAAGCACAATACCAATCATTCAGCCTTGAATCAATCAACGCAGAGATAAGTAAGGGTAGATGGCTGGGAAAAAAATTATCCTTCTCTCATCGTCCATGCATAGAAAAGTAGGGCATTCAAATATGTAGGTCTATAAACACCAAAGTGAAGACCGTCGAATTAGGCATGGACTAATGACCTAGGGATAATGCAGAAGACAAAGCACAAACTCTTCATAATAATCAATAAATCCCACATAGATAAGTTACTAAAATCGGAAGTTGGGTTCGCCAAAGGAAATCCATCAGAAAACAACAAGCAAAGGGATTACGATACCATAGGAAGCAGGGGCAAGATAGGGTATAAAAATGAAATATCACACAAGCATAAAGAACTAACATGAGTAATTTAAATTCATTGCAAGTAACAATTAAACCAACGTACCTTAGCCCAAAGAGATTGATCAGTAGTTTATGTCTCCTGCGTGCTCCATCCAACTTCTGCTTGTCGATCGATGAGACCTCACCAGTACCTCCCAGCCAATGCTAGGGGTACTCTTCTTCACCCTAAGCCCCCCAAGCCGCAAATGGGCCATGCACACTAAACCAAAGAACATCTAGCACCCATCTCGCCTCACAAGGTCGAGCTACCACTCGTTACCCGAGATGGGTATCCCAACTCCCACAAGATAGGTCAGTCAAGACAAAAATTTAGTAGCATAACATTACGCATAAAAGATCAGATCCATACTCCTTCTCCTCCATCCTTTTTATAGAGTTTCTAAGTGATTTCTTTCCAAAAATTTGTAACATACCCAACCACCCACAGGCCGAGGTATGCTACCTTCAAGCCCTCCCTTGGACTTCTTTCTCTTACAGAAACCTTTTAAAATTTAAGGATGCATAAAAGAAAGTACTTTAACGACATGCACAACAATATTCAACAAGCATGCATAGTCTAAAGATTCAATTAAATGATAATTAAATAAACACAATGAAAATACATTCATATACATGTAAATGATACCATTACAAAGAGCACTTATCTTTATGAAAGATGACACCAACTGGCTGCAAACCAAGGACGTTCCACCCAACCATAGACACTACTTTTCCAAATCTCAAGAGGAGTGTCACCCCTGAGCCAGGGATATGAATCCACAAGGACGGTTCTAGAGTGTTCCTTGGCTTCCCAAACCAGTTAGCACCCAAGTTCTCACAGGCTTCCCAAACCAGTCAATACCCAAGCTCTCATAGGATTCCTAGCTCTCATAGCAATTCAATTACCCAACTCTCCTCTACCCATCTTGCACCACCCGAGAGAACAAAACTCCACCCTTCTCTGCCACGCAGTCCCTCAGGAAGTCCTTCTCCTTAATTCAGGCTCTAGTGCAACTGGTCCATAATATCAATGTTGGAACTCTTAGGACTCACAACTGTGAGCAACGTTGGACATAGTCCAACACATATTAGACACGTGACCTCAGGTCACGGTTGGATGACACCAGCGACCACTACAACCAACTATCCCATGGCTAATATTCAACAATTCGACTCCCTTTCCCCGATCCAAGAAGTAGGTGATGGATGGATCATTTAATGTGTAAGTGAGTGCATGAAAGTGCATGCATGACAGTGCGTGAGGGATAGAATGGTGCGAATGGAAAAGTGAAGGAGAAAACAAGCCAACGACCAACCCTCCCATTAGACTAGAGGTGGGTTTAAGTAACTTTGTGGGGAAATCAAGAACCTCCTGGCCTTCGCCAAGAAGCTCACGTAACTGATCCCCTCCTTTAGACAAAAAGGGGTAATTAGAATAGGAATAAACACTTATCCTCTCAAGCCCCCTCTCTTGTGGAATCATATCCCCCTATAAATCTAGTCCTTGTTTGTCTAGCAGCCAACCATATATTTATTATTAATAATAATAAAAACATTACATGTATTTGGCACACTGGACTCTTAATAATTGTTTGGGAATTCTGGCCTCTCATCATTGTAACAATACATTATAAAAAATGGGCATTCAAAACCTGGGGTGTTACATCCCCTCCCCCTTATTTTGGCACTGTCCTCAGTGCATATACAAAAATAGAGATCAAAATCTCAAATTATTCAAAAAGCTGCGGGTACTATGCCCGCATGGAATCTTCATGCTCCCAAGTAGAATTTTCAGGATCGTAGCAGGTCCATTGAAATTTTACCAACTCTATAACTCGATTCCGGAGCATTTTGAATTTTCTGTCCAATACCCACATGGGTTGAACCTGAAAATCTCCCTCTGTTTCTACCTCAATCTGATGCCAATCAATAACATGGTTAGGATCATGTACATATTTCTTAAGTAAAGAGACATGAAATACATTATGCACATTGATGGAAGAAGGAAATGAAAGCATGTATGCAACTGGCCCTATTCTGTCCAATATTTCAAATGGACCACAGAATTTGGCTGCCATCTTCGTACAACCACCCAATTTCAAAGAAATTTTCTTGGGCTTCACTTTCAAAAGTACATGCTCCCCTACTTTAAACTCTCTAGTGGTCCTGTTCTTGTTTGCGTAAACTTTCTATCTATCCCAATCTTCCCTTAAATTCTTCTTGATCTTAACCACCTGGTCTTCCATGTCCTTGAGCAACTGTGACCCAAGTACCACTCTATCTACTGGGTTGTCCCAACTCACTGGAGTATTGCATTTCCTACCATACAAGGCAATTTGGGATCATTCTCAATGAAGTTTGATACCCATTATTATATGCAAACTCTACGAAGTGTAAGTAATATTCCCACTTAGATGGCTTATCCATCACATACATTCTCTCCATGTCTTTAATTATTCGATTGAATCTCTCTGTTTGCCCATATGTCTGGGGATGATATGCTATGATAAAGTTTATATTTGTGCCAAATTCTTTAAACAATCCCCTCCATAAATTGGAGGTAAACTTTGTATCTTTGTCCGAGACAATTGTCCTAGGTATCCCATGCAACCTAGCAATTTCCTTCATGAAAATTCCTGCAATATTAGCCGCTATATGTGTTGTCTTCATAGGCACAAAATGAGAAACCTTTGTTAATTTGTTAACCACCACCATGATTCAATCATGTTGATTATTTGTTCTGGGTAATCCTGTGATGAAATCCATGGTGATCACTTCCCATTTCTTCTTTGGAATTGGCAATGGCTGCAGCAAACCCGCTGGGTGCCTATGCTCAGCCTTTACCTTCTGACATTCCATACATCAAGTGATGTAATCAACAACATCTTTCTTCATTCCCATCCAAAAGAACTGGCTTCTTACTGTTGTAATTGTTTTTTGGTAACCCAGATGTCCAGCATAAAGAACATCATGCATTTCCTGCAATACCAAATTCCTCAGTTCTCTAGAACTAGGAACATAGACTATATTTTTTTGCATGAGTAATCCATCTTCCTTTATATCATACTCCTTTTTTTCTTCTTACGTCTCCTTGCTGTAATTTTTCCTTTACCTGTAGGTAATGTTGATCCGTAACAAGACCATCTAAATTTTTTCTCTTCAAGTCTGACTGATGCATACTGACAGCAGTAGCATGCATGAGATACACTCTTCTACTAAGTGCATCGACAACTTTATTCTCCTTTCCTTTGATATGCTTGATATCGAAGTCATATTCACTTAGAAATTCCAGCTATCTTGTTTGCCTGGCATTCAAGGTTGGTTGTTCAAAAAGATACTTCATGCCAATGTGTTTTATCCTTAATTCAAATTTCTTCCCCATGAGATAATGCCTCCATGTCCTCAAGGTGTGAACAATTGCAACAAGTTCCAAGCCATGGGTGGCATAGTTCCTCTCATGTTCCTTAAGCTTTATAGACTCATATCCAATGACATGTCCATTTTACGTGATGAATCCCCCAAGTCCTTCCTTACATGCATCTGTACATACCACAAAACTTTCATTTGGGTCAACAATCTTTAACACAGGTGCACTAGTGATTAATTCCTTCAACAAATTAAAATTCTTTTCACACTTGAGTGTCCATTCAAATTTAGTTCCCTTCTTTTGCAAAGAAGTGATGGGATGAGAAATCTTAGAGAACCCTCCTATGAACCTTTTGTAGTAGCCAACTAATCCCATAAAAGATCTGACATATGACACATTTCTGGGTGTTTTTCATCCTCTAATGGCGTTGATCTTCTCTGGATCTACTGCTATGCCCTTCTCTAAAATAATGTGTCCCGAGTAATGGATTTGCTTTTGATAAAAATAACACTTACTCAACTTGGCATAAAACTAATGTTCTCTTAGTACTTGCAACACTAGTCTTAAGTGATGCTCATGCTCCTCTTCAGACTTATAAAAGATAAGTTTGTCATCCAGGAATACTATGACAAACGTATCCAAATAATTTTTGAATATGCCATTCATTAAGAACATAAAGATAGCTGGTGCATTGGTCATTCCAAAAGGCACCACTGCAAATTCATAATGCCCATACCTGGTCCTAAATGTTGTCTTATGAATGTCTTCTTCCTTAATTTTTACCTGATGGTATCCTTCCCTCAAGTCAATCTTTGGGAATATCTTCGCTCCTCTTAACTGATCAAAGAAGTCATCAATTTGGGGTAGAGGATACTTGTTCTTTATAGTGTAATTGTTCAGCTATCGGAAGTCAATACACAACCTCAAGGTTACATCCTTCTTTTTGATGAAAAGTACTAGTGCTCCCCAAGGTGAAACACTTGGAAGCATGTACCCTTTCTTCAACAATTCCTCCAACTGCATTTTTACTTCTTTTAACTCTGGTGTGCTCATTCTATAAGGTGTTTTTGACACTGGGGCAGCTCCTGGCACTAAATCAATTGAGAAATCTATCTCCCTTCTTGGCGGAAATCCAGGTATTTCTTAGAATACATCTTCAAATTCCTGTAGTACCGAGAAACATTCGAGACTTGGCCCCTTTGTATTATTTGGCTCTTCCACATGACCTACATACAATTGACATCCTTTCATAAAAAATATTTTCAGCTGTAAGGATGAAATCTCCCTTATAGAGATGGGTCTTGGAACTCCTTTCACAGTGCTCTGGTTTCCATTTCCATCAAGACATGTAAATGTCTTGTTATGAAAATCTAGGACAACATGATGCTTGTCCAACCAATCCATTCCAATCAGAATATGATAAGAACATAATGGTATGATATTTAGATCAATACTAGTAGTCACGTCATTTAGACTTATGGAACAATTTCTGACCATATCATGGATTCTTCTTTTGGTCCCAGTGGATAACTGAACCAAACTTGTTTTTCCAAGTTTAATTTTCTCCAAATGTAATCTATCCACTATCTTAGGATCAATGTAGACATGACTTGCTCCTGAATCAATCAAAATAACAACAGGTTGATTTATGATCTTACCTTCCACCTCGATCATATTGGACTGGTACTCTTCTTGTCAATCATCTAAAGATGCATAGATTCTTCCCATATCTTCAACTGTTTTATCCTCTTGGATGTTGTGCACAGTCTTCACTCTATCCTTTCTATGTGGGCAATCCTTGTACATGTGATCTTCCTTGCATCCCCAACATTGGATTAGTGGTCTTCCCCTTTTTCCCAAGGAATATTCTTTCTTGAAATCCTCCTTAGCATACTGATCTTGATGATTTCTAGTAGGCTCATTCCTATTGAAGGGAGGTTTGAATCCTTTCCTCCTCTGATGGGACTTCACATTTTTCTTGTCCTTACAATATTTATGTAGGGATTCTCTTCCTTGGAATTGTTGATACAGGTATTTAGCCTTCCTGATAGCTTCAATTAAGGTATTGGGTTCATAATACTTGATATTTTACTTATAAAAGGATGACAGTCCACTTAGAAATCTCTATATTTTCACTTTCTCATCACCAATAAACTTGACATATTTTAACAATCCCAAGAACTTCTTCTTGTATTCTTCCATAGTCATGCTTCCCAATCCGAGTTCAAAGAACTCATGAATTTTCTTGTCATAGAAATGCTCTAAGAGGTACTCCTTCTGGAAGTACTTCTTGAATTTTTTCCAAGTGATCCTACTTTCATTAACATGTTCCACTTACTTCAGTTGGTCCCACCATATTGTAGATTTCCCATGTAAATGGTAGGTGGAAATCCTGGCTTCCAGTTTGGATGAATAGTTATGCAACTGAAAATATATCCTGATCCCGGGAAACCATGCTTCGGCATAATATTCCCTTCCTCTTTCACCCCCAAAGGAAGGTGGCTTGATCTTCCTCATCTCTCCTTGCAAACTATCTACCTCTTGTTTCCTTCTTTGGTGTCTGACAAGAGACACCTCTGGATTGCTTATGGGATCTTCTGATGCATAAAAATTTCTTTCTGAGTAAGGAGGTGAGTGGTGTCCATAAGCTATGCTATCACTTCTAGAATAACCAAATCTTCCATTATCATTCCTTCTTTCATGGCACCTGCCTTATTCCTCTTGTCTCGAGTTTGATACCTTCTTCGTTTGTCTCTGCAACTTATTTAAGATCTCCAACACTCGAGCATTTATATGACTTTTCTCTCTCATGAGTCTCTCGTTGTCTGCTTTGTAGCTCTGCACTTCCATCTTCAGTCTTCTTACCGTTTCTATTAACATTTATTGTTCTCCTTTTCCCTTGCATCCATTGGACTCTGTCTCTGCATTACCAAATCTAGTGTTCTAGCCTTTGATATCCTTATCATGACTAGAGGCTCCCTCACCTTCTTCCATTTCCTCAATACACATCCTGAGCTGATGTGCTTAAGCCCGTTAATTCTTCAAAATATGCAAGCGACCATTTTGTTAGAATTATGCATATGATAAACAAAATTTCCAAACCATGCTACAAGTATCTTTCTTCTTTTTTATTTATTCATGGAGATCATATCCCCATTATTTGAAAATAACAGTGTCCTGCTATCCTTGGTCGACAAAGAATCTCATCCTGCATAGGTGCTTCCTTCAAACCACCTTCCTAGGTGACCACGACTAGAAACCCCAGGTAAATCCTTCCTTAGCACCTTTCTGTCTCGAAGACAACCAATTTAGACCTTAGCCCTCCTTCCCTCAGCTCTCAATATACATATGACCATGAACAAAACCCTACACTTAGCTGAAAAAGAACTTGTACAGAGCTTTGGAACTTTCAGCCAGGACCAGATCAACGGTCCTCGTCCTCTTTCACGATCAACAATCGAGATCCACTTCATGACTCCATGCTTTGGGGGTCTCAACTTTCCCCGCTTGCTTCCTCTCAGAATGCTTTTACCTGGAGTTCATGATATGTGGATGGGTGTCCTCCCATAGATCAGTGGTTGTGAATCAATTTGACTCTTTGGGCTTCGAAAGTTTCAAACTTTCCTCCTGCACTTTCTCCTGGACTACTTCCACCCGAAGTCGACGATCCTTTGACATGTGTTCTATGGAATCAATGGTTGATATGTACTCTGGCCTTTGAGCCTTCAGGAGTTTTTGACCCAACGCAACCTGTCACATATTTCCCCTCTGGAGTGCCCAGTCTCTGGACTGCACGATCTGTCGCCAAGTGGTGAAATGTTGGAAGCAGACATGCGGCCCAATCAGGCTGGTTAAACATGTCACGTTCTAACCAAATTTTCAATACTCCAAATGCTCAAAACTTACTGACATGTGGCACACATCCCATGTGTCCCTGTCATCCTAGGTGACGTTCGCAAGCCATGTCACTTTAGAATTCTAGGGTTCACATCACCTCCATGTGACGTCATCGCGCCCCATCACTTGGGCTCTTCGGCTTTCAGGACTTTGGAATTCAAGAGTTTTAAAACTAACACACTTCTAATTCTCTCAAACTCCGCATTCCCAAATTGGCCAATCTATCGCCATGTGTCCTCCTGGATCAGACAACTAAGATTCACTTTGGGTCTTCACTCGAAGTCCACGGATCCACACCACATGTCCTCCTTAATATGACGACTACGATTTCTTTGGGTCTCTGGACTTCGGAAATCTCAAATTTCAAAACGTTTCTAGCCCCACTGGATTTTATTCCAAGCCATGGATCTAGTGATGCATGGCTATCAATAGATCAATGATTGATATCCTCTTGGATGATTATATGGTTGAGATTTACTTCAGCTCTTCGCCTCTCTGGGCTTCAGGAGTTTCAAATCTTAACTGAAAACCTCTTGAACAGATTCCTCTGAAGTTACTAATCTGTTAACATGTAACCTCTTGGCGATTGACGGTTAGGATCTACTTCGGACGATCTAACATTCGATGTTTACTTCGGGTCTTCGGCTCTCCGAGATTTGATATTTTAAACTCTCAACTTCTCCTCGCTCTCTCTTTCCCGAAGTTCTTTCACCCGAAGCACACGATCGATTGGCGCGTGTCCTCCTATGGATCGACGACCCCCAACTACTTTAGCTATTCGGAGTTTCATTGTTCGAACCCTAACCTGTCACATCATTGTATGCCTTTCAATTTGTAGGGGCATGTATCATCGGTTTCGAGTAACCTGCTTTTCTCCCCACAATTCTCCTAATCCTACCATGTAATACCCTTGGGGAAACTCTGGTTTGGATTGTGGGACTACCTTGGGAAATTATCTCCCATGCAACTCGGTTCCCTACAATGCCTCTTGTCCATTGATCTCACTCTCCCATGGGATCCTACCATTGTGACCTTAACCCTTTCTTACTTTTCATCAGACGACCACTGTTTTCCTGTCCTCCAATCCAACGATCTCGAATCTCTCCTGATCCTACAATGGCGATCTCTCTTGAATTCAAAGGGGATGGTCATGATCCTTCGAAACCCTTACACGGGTCTCTGACGTTCTATCTCCCACATAGACTTTGTAAAGCCATTCCTCCTGATATTTTCAACTCCACAGTAGAAGTTCGATCTCGACCCCAAGACTCTAACCAATAGACCTAGCCCATACCAGCCCGGTGTTTCAACTATAAGCTCTGATACCAAACTATAACATACCCAACCACCCACAAGCTGGTGTATGCTACCTTCAAGCCCGCCTTTGGACTTCTTTCTCTTACAGATACCTTTTAAAATTTAAGGATGCATAAAATAAAAAACTTTAACAACATGCACAACAATAGCCAGCAAGCATGCATAGTCTAAAGATTCAATTAAACGATAATTAAATATACACAATGAAAATACATTCATATACATGTAAATGATACCATAACAGAGAACACTTATCTTTAAGAAATATGACACCAATTGGCTGTAGATCAAGGACGTTCCCCCCAACTGTAGACACTACTGTTCCAAATCTCAATAGGAGTGTCACCCCTAATCCAGGGCTATGAATCCAAAAGGATGGTTCCAAAGTGTTCCTTGGCTTCCCAAACTAGTCAGCACCCAAGCTCTCACAAGCTTTCCAAACCAGTCAACACCCAATCTCTCATAGGCTTCCCATCTCTCAAAGAAATCCAAGTACCCAACTCTCTTCTACCCAGCTTGCACCACTCGAGAGAATGGACCTCCACCCTTCTTTTCCACATAGTCCCTCAGGCCATCCTTCTCCTTAATTCGGGCTCCAACGCAATTGGTCCAAAATCTCAATGCTGGAACTCTCAGGACTCACAGTTGTGAGCAATGCATGACATAGGCCAATGCATCTCAGACATGCAACCTCAATTCGTGGATGGATCACACCAATGCCACTACAACCAACTATCGTGTGGCTAATATTCAACAATTCGACTCCCTTTCCCTGAGCCAAGATGTAGGTGATGGATGGATCAATGAATGGGTAAGTGAGTGAATGCAAGTGCATGCATGACAGTGCATGAGGGTTAGAATGGTGCGAATGAAAAAGTGAAGGAGAAAACAAGCCAATGACCAACCCCCCCATCAGACCAGAGGTGAGTTTAAGTAACCTCGTTGGGAAATGAAGAACCTCCTTGCCTTCCTCAAGAAGCTCATGTAATCGATCCCCTCCCTTAGACAAAAAGTGGTAATTATAATAGAAATAAACACTTAGCCCCTCAAGCCCCCTCTCTTGTGGAATCATAGCCCCCTATAACTCTAGTCCTTGTTCGTCTAGCAACCAGACATGTATTTATTATTAATAATGATAAAAACATTACATGTCTTGGGCACACTAGCCTCTTAATAATTGTTTGGGCACTCTGGCCTCTCAACATTGTAACAATACATTATTTAAAATGGAGGTTCAAAACCTAGGGTGTTACAAATTCCCATTTAATTTATTTTTCATTAATTTAATTAAAAAAAAACCTCCCCTGTACACATGTCACCCATCCCCCCTAGTTGCACCAGAAATTAATTTCATTAATTATTTAATTACTCCTATTTCCCTCACCCACTTAAAAACATTCTTAAAATCACTCGGTGTCCCCATATTCCCTTACACATTTTAAATGACTTACGCCCTTACTAAATTCCTAGTTGAGTTCATAATTAGAAGGTTCTTAAAGGAAAGATTTCTTACTAAGTTACTCATTCAATTTTTTCCTTGCATTTCACTTTTTCTTTAACTTTCCCCTTTTTCCCTTAGTTTCCTATTTCTTTTAAGTTTCCCTCTTTTCCCTTTTTATCTAAAACTCAAATTAGCAAGTGTAGGAAAACTATCTCTTTCTCTTTTTAATTAATAAAATTTAATTAGCATAAGTAGAAAAACAATCATTTCCCTTTTTTTAAAATTTAATCCCCCAAAGTAATTTGATTTTATTAAATTAATTGAATTTCTTACCCCCTTCTCGTCACATGTTTAATTATTATTATTATTATTATTATTATTTACCACAAGTATCACTTAGACCTAGATTTTAATTTCCTAGGATGGACGACATTTTTATTAGGGAAATTGTTTTTAAATCTTACTTATCACGTCATTCATTTTAAGGCCATGTAGGTTTATTCACTTGTTGAAATCACGATGTGCCCTTCAGGACGCACTAGGTGCTCCAAGGGTGGCACTCACCTTTTTCTGTTTTCCTTGCGCAACGTGCCCTTTAGGACGCACTACGTGCTCTAAGGGTGCCACTCGCCTCTTTCCATTTTCATTGCATGATGTGACCTTCAGGACGCACTAACTGCTCCAAGGGTGACACTCGCTTCTTGACTGACTTGGTAGAAATAAAAAACCCATGGAGTCAGGGCCTCTAAACAATAAGGCCCCTGCCTTATTGTGTGCCCCTTATAATCATCGTGAGTGACTGTCGTAGTCTTCCCTCACGACATCATGGGTTTTCTTGAACTAGGTAATCGTTAACCTATAGTTCGAGCCATGACGGGAGTGCTAGTAGGTTGTGGTAGGGTTGTTGTCCACACCTCTCCCTCAAAGTCTTTGGCTATCATGCGTGACCCCTCTACTCCACATGTGAGTCTGGTCGGCAAGATATCGTCAACCTGCATCACCAACACATCATGTAAGCAATAATAATCAACCCTCATAACATGTAATCAGATGTACATATGTCATATCAACAACAATCAAACCCCATTAGTACACTCCCTGACTCAATCCAGAGTTTAAGGGGTTTCATCGATGCCTCTGCATCCTCGAGGTCCAAAGTCCTGCACACTCAGGAGAACCCAGTCAATACCACATGTCTATGTAAACACACAAATTAACAGATCATCATATCCATAATGCCTAATAATCATAATCAAATGACCAATAGAATAATAATGTAGATCACTTGCAAACAAGTGTCCTCAAAGAATAAGTTTTCTCAGTGCACACAAGAGTGAGATGTTACAAAAATACTTCTCTCCTCTTCTATAGTGGAATAGATGTTCTCATATAATCAAATGCCCTCAAATTCCCTTTCAAATTGAAGGACTCATAAATATCCATATTAAGCCATTTTCCCAAGAAATTACTTATATTTATGAAAGTTCAGAAATCTCCATTTTAAAAACCATTCTTCCATAAAATACTTATCTTCTTTTTCTGCAGTGGAATAGATGTTCTCATATAATCATTCATGTACATGAAGAAAACACAAATCTGCACATATTCTAAGTCATTCTTCAAAAACCATTTAAATCTTTCATCTTTGGGATGTATTCATATTACATATAATCAAACGATCTTTGAAATATGTCTTCATCATAATCTAAACATAAGTGAGATCATGCACGTATATAGCTTATTTGTAAATATACTTGAATGTTGGTTTTTGTGGTTAGTAACCAATTTAGTTAAGAGTTTGACAATACCCTGGCAAGAAGGAATTCACTTCGTTGTATGCAGAAAAAACAAATGTCCATACTACGCTATTCTTGGACAAGAAGACAAGGAATGCAATCGAAAAAAATTAGAAACTTCTCCTTTTCTGATGTGGGATAGAGTTCGTTCTCAAATAATCAAATGTTCAAGTTCAAAATCAGGTTTTCATCATGATCTAAACATAAATGATATTGAATGTACCATTTTAGACAACGATACTCTTATATATGGGTTCTATATATTTCAAAATAATTGATCAAAGCGTTGAAAATTTATATAGACACTAGTTTAGTAGCCCTATGAATAGGAAAGGCTAAACTAAAAATTTGAGAAAACAAAAATTTGAAAAAAGGCCCAACATAAAAGAAAATTAAAACTCACTAATGTGCAATGAACATACATTTATTTATCATCATGAATAGATATATCCTTCCCAGGTATGGATGCATCCTCCTCAATTCCAATCTCCCATACTCTCTTCTCCACATTTTGTTCAAGCACTCTCATGCACTCTCTTCTCCACATTTCCCTATATAACACATTTCAGATTTGAAAATTAAATTTAAATAATTTTAACACATTAAATTATAGTTTTAAATTTTGAAACATGTACTATGTGTGATGTGCCAGCTTGAATATCAATAAATTATACCCACCATACCCTAAGATTCAATAAATTAAATATTGTTTAAGACGTTCTTCTTTTAAAATAATAATTTAAAAGACAAATTTTAATTTTCATATATAAGTAAATTTGTTTTCAACATGCAATGATACCTGTGAACTCCCACCCTCTTCAAACTCTCCCAATGAGAATTCAGACACGCCTACCCAAGTAGTAGGACATGGAATAGGGATCTATGAACAACACAACTAGGAATTAAATCTAGGATTCAATGTGTTCACATTATACAAAATCATAAATGTCATGTTGTTGATCTTATTCAAAATATTGGAGATTGGACAAGTAAAGTGCTCATATGTGGATATTAGAAAATACATACCTGATTCAACCCATATAAATTTAAACTTGTGGAATCAAGTCCCCTATTTATTGGAGGTTCATTTAACATATTTCCAAACTGTAAATAATGACAATAAAAACTCAATTATTTCTATAGATACAATGATATGTATTTAGATCTAGAACTAGAAGTAAACTATCCTCAAATGCATAAAAAATTTACTAACTATAACACATACGAATCCAATGTTCATTTCATCATTCCAAATGACCTCCTTCCAACCATTACAATTTTTTTTTTCATAATCCTTAAGATCTTCTACTGACATGGTATTTAACTCCTCATTTGTTTTATAAACAAAAATGGCTCGAGAATTGGCTTCCTCTCTTTGACGGTTCAAACCAACATCAACACCATAAAAAATCGATTCCAATTTTTTCTCGATTTCATTCCTAGCCTCTTTTCCAACCTCTAATGAAGCTCACAAATATGAATGTGAGGAAAATTCCCCTGTTGGACGAGATACTAAAGGTCATGGAGGCCTTTTCAATGTCACATTTCGATATGCCCCTTTCCTATCATATGTCCATCCTTTACCAACCCCATAATAATAAGACTGTAGGATAGTATAATCATGGTGCATGTCCATGAAAAAATCTGCATAAAAGTGTCTATCAAAATAATGTGAAACCTCATCATTCCACGACAACTTCCCATATACTGCCAAAAATCTATTATAAAGATGTCATGCTATGTTGGGGTGCTTAAAATATTGCACGTTCAACATCTTTCACTTTGGCCCATCTTTGAAATTGGACATAGAAATTGCATTTTCTTTTGAAACTTTACTTTTTACTACGTCCAATTTATCAGGGCCCATCACCTCCAACTTTTGTCTCCTCATCAAATAGATAAAACTCTCAGTCATTGGCTCCATCTTTTGATATGAATCCATAAAGTTTTACAATGAATGCAAAACAATCTCCAAGCTCTTTTTACTCCCCCAAGGGAGATTTAATATCCTCAAATAATTTTCCAACCTGCTTTTAACTCTTGAGCATCTCTCAAGGGTTATTGCTTCAATAATTCCTTCCCAGGGAACCTCATCACTAACATCCAAAGGATAGGTGGACGTAGGCATGTAATCTTCTATTCTTGATAACGCCTCCTAAATACACCTTCACCCTCTTCACCAACATTAGAATCTTCATGATACCCACTCTCTCTTTCATTATCTTCCCTTGCATTAAACTCATTGTCTACACATACACATTTGAAAGTAATTACAAC
>JZKD02S1672687.1:2540131-2554512 GCA_000966675.3 Picea glauca | reverse complement strand
ACTGTGGCTACTGTTAGCACACCTGAAAGCTGACCCTAAGGAGCTTTCTTGAGAAGGTTTCAGCAACTGCTTTCTCAGCCTAAGAAGCCTCCTGGGGTAACAACAACGTTAGGATCTGGCCTTTGATGGTGAACAAGGACTAGACACATTTGAAGCTGCGCATTTTTCACCTGGTGACTCCATGATTCAAGGATCGATTGGCGACTCCATTGGTTCGGAATGGAGAAAATCTTAGCTCGAAGGTTTTCTCCTTTTAATTTTTCTGCTATTCCTGGTTTTCCTAATGTTTTCCCTTCTCCGAATGAATGGGGCGATTATTTGCCCATATTTGGAAAACGTGAAAAGGACAACCCTGCTCAGCACCTCAGTGAGTTTCATGAACTCATGCATGAGTGGGAGATACATCATGAGGATGTATTACTGAAAATGTTCATGTTCTCGTTAGCAGGGGATGCTCGTAAATGGTATCATTCTTTACCCCCTGCTAGCATTTCTTCACTCAGTGAATTCCATGCAACCTTCACTGCCTATTGTCAAGAGTTTTATCCCTCTRYGTTAGTTTGTCATCACTATAGTGAGGGATACCACAACTCTATACCGGATGAAGTTGTTTTAGACGTAGGCTATGAGGATGATCCTGATGACCTGGGTCAGAGCTCCACCCTTTCTCCTCCCCATTCGTCTGTAGCCAGGGGGGGTATGAGAGTGATGAAATTCCCAGGGAAGAGGATGGCGCTTTGAATGAACTAGTGGTGCAGGTGATATTCCCCACTCCCCAGTGTGCAAAATTGGAATCTGAAGGCAGCAAAACGGATTTTCCAGTCTTCAAGGCGGATGATCTAAGCAGCTCTTTTGAAGAGATTATTGAAGATTTTTTGGATGCGTTAGCATCTGCCCCCAATGAGCCTATTGTCTCATATTTAAACAAAGAAGCCATTGTGGAAGAGGATTGTTCTTTCTTCCTTCATGAGATTTCCTATGATGAATTTACATTTGGGATTGAAGAGAAGGATCAGAAGATCGTTCCCTTTTTACAACATGGGGGAGTACACGAAGAAGACGAGGAAGAACTAGAAGAGAAGCTAAGCGCACATTTCTTTTCCTATCCAGATCCAGTCAACGAGCAGCCACTACTCGAGATCAGTGACCCTATGACAGTTGTCCACTCACCTGTGCTTGTCAGAGATATTCATCCACAGGTGGACAATTGTGTAGCACAGGCGGTTATTTCTTGCCCATTTTCTGAAATTTTCCACTCATTCTATCACCTTGTCAGCAAGTACATGGAGTGGCATTTCCCCTATGCCTTGGAGCCGCCCTATTTCATCTCAACTCCAGCTTGTAAGGAGGAGTTGAAGAGTGTAACCGTTTTGCTGTCACGGTTACACCATCTGCTGATGATCATTGACAGAGGGAAGGAGCTTCTATCCAGGAAGCTGCTTGAATGGCTATGGTGGAAATCAGCTTTCACCTAGCCCCATGTAAAGTGTTTTATTAGTTTAGGATTGTATATAAATAATCTCCTTTGAGCATGTATCTTTATTTTGTTGCTTTTATTTTTCGGCTTGTATTTTCAGCAGCGGGATGTTTTGAGCCTGACTCCATACCCCAACAGCAAGGCACTGAAGCTGCAGAATGAGTTCTTAGAGCATCACAGGGATGACTCTATCCCCCATGGAGCCTAATGTTAGAAACATTACTTTCCTTCGACATAGGGATATCCAGGTCTGCAGGTTGCACGAGAGGCGCCTAGGCCCAACACACAGAAGAGGTCCTTTTCGGACTTAAAATCAAGCGAGCGGGCACTTCATTCTTCTACGGCAAGAATTCATCGACAGAGCAGAGCAACGGTTAATGGGTTGTTGCGGCTAACCGAGTCGTGCTAAGTATGGCGCAAAACTGTTTTCAAGGGGCTCCAATCGCGATCAGTATAAGCGCAGTAGTTATTTATCGAACTCAGGGTTCGTAAGTTCGGAGGGTGAACTATGTATTTTAGTTGCGCGAAGTTTTGAGCTACGAAAAGTGCCCAGAGGAGGTCAAACTTCATTGACCATCGCATCTCAAGAATTCGTCAGGGGAGAATGCCAAAGTTCGATACTCTAGCTCGCGAAGCCACGAGTTCTGAGTTATGAAAATTGCCTAGAGGGGGTCAACCTTCGTTGACCATCGCGTCTCGAGACTTCGCGAGGGGAGAATGCCAAAGTTCAATACTCTAGCTCGCGAAGCCGCGAGTTGCGAGAGGCGTTAGTACTTGGGCTCTAGCCGACGATTACATACAGAGAGTGCTGAACAGAAAAGGGGGCCCGACCTGTATCTCCATCTCGGGGATCGAGAGTTTTGAAAAGGGAGCTGAGGGTCTTTGACCCACAAACTCGCGAAAGGAAATTAACTTTTAATGACGGGCCCACAGTATCGCCGAAAGTGTTTCAGGCCGTCCGATCAAAAGAGGGGTACGTGATGTGCGATCAGGTTCTATCTCCCCTTCGCACATCGCGACTTCAAAGAGAAGGGATCAACCTCCTCCCATCCTCGAGGCACGAAGCGTCGAAAATTCCCAGGAGTTGGGCCCACGGTCTTGACGCCCGATCACTTGGGGAAAGAAAAAGAGTTGTGCAAAGGGGCCGAAATGTCGGGCTTAGCCGCAGAAAGGATCACCGCGTTCTCCAAAAGACCAGTTCGACCCGACCCTGATCTTGGTCCTCACTAAAGAATTAAATGAAGGAGAATGCAGGTAGTTGAAACCTCGACTCACTTACTAAATGCAAGACATGGAGGTTCCGACAGGCAGTCTTCCCGAGATGGTCCTGTACACTGATTTTCTCCAAAAAGGGGGTCACGTCGAGTTCTCATCTGACCAGAGGAAGTCTGTACATGACATTTTGGCCTTTAATGTTTCATCTACCTCCTCTGCAAAGGCCATGCGAAGTTAAGAAGACGTCTAACGAAGGGTTTCCGTCCGAAGTTTGATTGAAGAGACGCTACACCTTGAAGGGTGAGCACGCCTCTGGTGGGCAAATCTGTCCGAGTATATGTACTTAGTTTTTGCATTTTTAAAAGGGATCGATGGTAGAGTGAAGCTCCCGATTGTAAAGTTTTAACATCACTCCAATTCTCTGGTTATGCATATGTATGTGAGATTTCTTGTTTTATGACAGACAGTCTTTCTTACTCCATCTAATTTTAATCTTATGTTGAGAGAGTTAGTCAGCGATTGATTCGTGCGAATTATTGAGATCATGTTATGATAAAGGATTTATTATTGCATTGTTGTATTCTCTGGTGTTTTGTGTTTGAATGTAAGAAGATATTGCATTTAGATGCCTTCTCCTACAATCTGTTAGAAACCTAATGTTTACGACAGACCTTTGCATCCCTCTGATACAAGTCTTCCTCCTACTCACCCTTACTACAACTCACTGTCTGAAGTTTGATCAAGACCTCTCCTGCCCACGCCTACCTGGCCTAGTTTTGGAGTTAGAACCACATCGTTTGAGTTAACTTCCATTCGATCACCCCATTGAAAAAAACGTGACAATAAACTGATGGGTGTCGGGGTCTTCTCCTGCAAGCAATCCAGGAGTGACTTCTGATGCTAACATTATGACTTTCCATTTTGTTGGTTGTGGAGCCTAATTATCTTCCTGATTCATAGGTCTTTGTTTTCAGCCATGTTTATACCCCATAAAGACTTTACACCCTGCAAAACTGTACACCCCTCCAAACGAGGGAGATAAGGGGGAGCTTTCCCCTCTATGGGGTTCAGCAGGGACATCCCCCCAGATGGGGGTTCAGGGGGAGAGCGGGCCCTGGGTGGGGGTTCGGGGGACAACAATCTCCGATGGGGGTTCGAGGGTGAGGTCCCAAAGAAACAATTTCCTTGTAAATGTATATTGTAATTTCATAGTAAATATTGACCATTCTTTATAAGGTTGCATATTTGACGATATAAGTTATGTTAGGGTTTTTTTCTGTAGAAGGAAATCGTCTTTTATGATGGAAATTTATTGCAGCAATGTATTATTGTGAATATTGTATTATGAGTGAGGAGATTGTGAGAGAAATAAGAGGAAGTTATAGTGGGTGTGGTGTAGGTTATATCCCTTCATTTGTTGGATAATAATAAAGAAAGGACCTGGTAATTTCTCTGGTGAACATATCCCACACTGGGTGAACCACGTATATCTGTATATCTATTTTATTTTATTCCTCCACGATCTTGTTTTTCTAAAACATTTATGGTTTTCTTCCAACTCTTTGATGGATGATTCCATCCATATTATACCTTTTCAGAGAAAACTTATAGGTGTAGCAACGAAATGGTATATAGAGTTGTCACGTAACTCCTTTTTCGACTTTAATTCTCTTGCCATGAATTTCTTGGCGCATTTTTAGTTTCCTATATGGTACGAGACCAGTACATAAATTTTGACCTCACTCTGCAAGTCATCTTCCACCCGCATATCTCATCATATTCATCAGTGGAGACAGTTGATTAAATCTCCCATTCGAGACCAAGTCCTCGCGGATCGGTTTACAAAGTCTCTCTTGCCTCCCATTGCCTGTGATGTTTCTATGGGAAATGTTATTACTGAGGAGTAGGATATCATTCATGCATAGTATTTGGACTTGGTATATTCCCATTCTGGTACACTTCATGATCTGATTCCTAATTCTCCTCATCCTTTGAATGATCCAACAAAACCTTCTTCAGAACGAAGTTCCATTTCAGACACTAAGAATACTTCCACTTCTGCTCAAACATTGGAGGTGATTGGAGTCCAATCCACTTCATATAAGCAACTAGAAAGTAAAAAGAAAAACAAGGGTAATCTCAATAAGTCTTCTAATGAGAAGGATAACCCAAATACTGTTGATACTAAACTTAATAGGAAGGATGAGTTTCTTTGCATGATCTATGAGGAATATCACTACACGAAATAATTTCGTCATCATGAGGCGGTCACTAAATTTATGAAGGGTACCTCCCAATCAGTTCAACAAAAACATTTTCTTGCACAAAATCCTTCCCCTTCGTAAGGGGGAAACACAAGTCATTCCTACCATGGAGATTCTTCCACAAGCGCTTTTGAGGTGTACATGTTTAAGGAAATTAATGTAATGATTCAAGAAAATACTTACAACACTCCTCAATGTGATCATGCTAAGGGAAATTTTGTTGATAAACCCTCCACATACACTCCTCCATATTCTACTCCTCTTTAGATTGAGAAGCCAATATCTGACGCAATGTTGCACCCTCCCAAGAGCGTCATTCTAAAAGTGACATTTAAACCAAATGCCCACTTCCCAAAAGTACAAAATTGTTAAATATTTGGCGCATGTGCCTTGTGTTATGTTAGCCCTAGGCTCTCCTAAACTTATCCAGTCCCCTACTACCTTGAAAGTGTTTGATAGATGTGGTTTCCAACCTCATGTACTCTTGCAATATTTCACTATGACATTGAAGGGTATGACTATTTCRGTCGACATAGAAGTAGTTGACGAKCCCCTGGATTACAAATTGTTACTTGGTTGTAATTGGTTMTATGTGATGAATACCATCACATCTATAGTGTTTCGTATCTTACRATTTCCTCATCAAGGAAACATTATCATTGTTCACCAATTGGACTATTTAACTCCATATCYCCACAATGTTGCGACAAATGATGTCCCTTTTCTAGGAAAATGTAGTCTTGAGAGTGTAGGAGTAGGTCTCCTTAAGGATTCCTCGCTCATGGGATTTTTTCCTTTACCTACTCTTGCCACACCACAAGTTGCCACATTAAATATGAATTCGAATTAGGTGCTAAAATCCTTAGAATCATCTGATCCTTTGGTAGTTCCTAGTATACACGATCATAGTTCATTATCTTTGTCAAGCTCATTAAAAAATGAAACAGACACCCCTCCATTCCAATCGAGTCTCACTCTTAATTGTGTACTTGAACCTTGTTTTCCTTCGCCTAGTGAAAATGTTCCTATTAGTAACCAGACGCCTAAACGAGGAAAGAAGAAAATTCTTCGGAGGAAAAAATGTTCAGGGGGTAGGTCTCCAGCCTCTGGGCATCATGCTGGAGCGAACCAACTAGATTCTATCATGCAATATTGGGGAAAAATACTTCTAGAGAGACACACTGCTAGGAGTGATCCTTGCTTGGGGGTCGTTCCCATCATAATGTAGTAGTATTTTCTAGAAGAAGCTTAGTCTTTGTTCTTTCCCATGCTCATAAATACATGATAATAGGTTACTGAGCTTAGTATTTGTTATTTCATGTGCTTGTTAATACATGAGAATAGGTTATTGAGTATACTTTTATCTCTTTTTTGGACTCGTAAAATCTATACAAAAAATGAAATCTTCAGAGTCTCCTTTAAGATCTTTTTTGACTCTTTAAACATGAAAATATTGTCGAGTGATCTTGCTTCCTTTCACACTCATTAAAAGGATTAGAAAGGGTTTCTTTCGAGTGATAGTTTACCCCTTTCTCAGCCTCTCTAGACTAATTACGAAAAAAAAATACTCTATTCAACCTCGGCTAGAATATTTCTCCTTCGTATTGTTATACACTTTTTCAAGGTTCGGAGACTAAAACTTTACAAAAAAATTCCACTATGGAGTCTTCTTTATAGAATTTTTTTAGACTCTCTAAATATCAAAAGACCATCCAGTTTTATTTCCTTGAACTTGTAAAATCTACACAAGAAAAGACCCATCTGGGACCAAACCCTTCCTTCTTTAGGTTTGTTAAACATGTTAACATGGGACTCATTGAAGATGAGTTAGCCGAGCATTTGTTATCCTCCTTGAGCTCACTAAAAAACAAAGAGGTACTCGCCTATATGGGTGGGAGAAAAATTTGAGAAGTGGGTCAAGTATTTTACATTTATGGTATATTTGTGTCTCCCTTCAACATGTCACTTATTTCTATATTGATTTTAACACTAGTCTCTATTCCATTTGAATCCCATCTGTCGTCATACTCTTTTGACTCCTTCAAAAGAGAACCTTCAGTTGTCGTCACATTCCATGTGTCGTCATATGCTTTTGCCTTCTTTGAATATATCTGTTGGTTTTCATCACATCATCGTATCTTTCATTCATTCCCTATTGAGTCAATGTTTCAAAGTCATTCATTGTGCCACCATATGTTCAAGGGATCCCAACCTTTACATTTTCACTCCTATGTTAGTTCACCATCATTTGATCCATCACTATTCATCACTATCCTTATCGTTTTCATGTCATTGATTGGGGATACATCATGGCCAACCTTCGATGAGTCTATTCCTCTCGAATTAAACACATCATCCAGGAATTAGACTTAGAAACCAATCAGTACCTTGGAGCCTGCATGCCTCAATGGCAAGTGTCCTCATTTTCGACAATGAGTTTACATCATTGACCTCTGATCGAAAGATTCCACTGAGTGTTCTAATTTATCTCATTGATTCACACTTGTTGGATTGTACTAGGGTATCTTGGGAGTCATTGACATGACTAATGATTTCCCTTGCGCTTGTTAACGGTATACATTATTGATCGGTAATAAAGTGGTTTCCCTTCGGAGCCAAGATATGTTTTTTTGAATAAGCCAGCTTGAACATATTTTTTCGGGGTGGGTAACAAGGAAACCCAATGAGGAGCCCAAGAGTTAACCCAATACCATGTTCTATGTCAAGAAATATATTCACATGGTTAGATTCATACTATTCAGGATCAGGATTGAAGACCCTGGGGGAACTTTTCAGTAAGCACTCATTTTTGTTATCTACCTTCTAGAGGCTATGATGTAAATTATGAATTTTTAATATATATTGTGACATAGATCCATGTTGTATTGGTATATGGATATGCTATGTCATATTGTAGCTCGATTGTGTTCAATCTCATGGATACATTTTGATAGAGTCATGGAAATACAGATCCACATTGTATGTTTGGTGGCCATATCCTTAGTTAGTACTTTCATGGATCGACGGTATATCAATTGGCAGCCATTCTTTGAGCTATATTATTCCGAGTATGGGTATGCCTACCTTGGGGATGATATTTTTATATTGATGGATGTTTGATTTCTTTTCTGACCACTCTTTTGACTTCAGTTCCTTGATTCCACATTGTTACAAAGTGTTTTGGCCATCAATTTTCTCCTCTTACATCACACTTTGGGGGGCATATGTTACACACAATTTGTTGCACTTTTCTAAGTGTCATAAGTGTCGCAGTTCACTCCGCTTAGTTTCATTAGTGTCGCAAATTCCATGGTCCATTATGCTAAGTGTCACACCTTATTCCTCACACTTTTCCTAAGTGTTTTCATCTCGACACCATGCAAGAGTGATCCATTACATTCCCTTGAGCATCAAGAAGAGGAAAATACCTTTAAAAACCCTGGCATTTTCTCTTGTTCACTTTGTTTGACCATGGACACACCCTTTCCCATGTTGGGGGAGTGTCTATACTCATATTCCAGTGATAGGGGAGCATCCTAGATTCCATTTCCACCTCTCTAGATGAGCGTCCATGCATATTGGGTCAAAATCCATGATTTTAGGGGGAATCTTCGAGGACATTCTAGATAGTTCTTGGTTTGTTTTCTTTTTTTCATCAAGATATGGTTAAAAAAATTTATTCCATCATTGTTTCCATCCATCAAGATAATTCATATCCCACCTTTTCCTCAACTATATTCCTTATTTAYCCTAGTACTTATCCCTTCCTGCATCTATATAACCTGGTCATTTTGAGCGAGGAAGGGGATGGAGAAAGAAGTATATCAAACTTATGATMTTTTCAARGTGAKMCAAACCTTTTATTGTGTGGATTTGAACTATATTCATGTTCAAGGGTTGTATAAGGAAGCTTGGAGGATTGCAACATCATCAGGTTGTAAACTTCTTTCTTTTAATTTAATAAAATAATTTTTCTTATTTCTCTTAAACTTTCTTATTCATCTTTTGTCTATTTGATCACTTTGTTTAAGTTATCAACTAGTAGAGTTGTTATTACTTAATCATAGATAGTAGTAGAATAAGGTTCATTTGTTCTTATAGGACCGAATTCATGAGGGGGATGCTTGGATTGGAGCTCAACCACTGAAGCGGTGAGGACGAACATAAGAAATTAGGTACACACACCTTTTTTGCTTCTCTCTCAACCCTCCCGCAAGAAAATAGAATAGTTATGTAGGAGGATGTCAGCTTCCACTTGTTAGATTCTATCTCATTTGAAGGAAGCTCAAGTGAGGGAAACACAACCTTTCCATAGGGGGATAATTATCAAAACAAATGGATTTGATGTCTCTTAGCCCATGATAGATTATAAGTTAATATGGATGTATGTTTGTGGTTCAAAAATTTAAATGGTGTTGATTCATATTTAGGAGCGGAATGAAATGATTAACAGAATAAATACAATAAACACCGAGATATGAAGAACAACACAGATATCCAGTGAAAAATATCTTCTATTAAATAAATGAAATAGGTTGAAACTGTAAAACTAAAACACTTGCTCGAATGGTGGTAGCTATCTCTGAGAAGAGATGTGGTTGTTACACGCATCCGTCTAGGCAGAATGTGATGAATCCACTCAATGAATATCATGGATTTGTTGGGCTCAGACTGAACATGGGAATATTTTGTATGTGTGGTTGCAAAAGGTAGTGCAACATCAATGGGACCCAAGGGTTGGAATCCCAACCCCACCTGAAATGGGCTATGGTCGATGGAGCTATGGATATCCCTATTGTAACTATATTGAACCCATGTACATGGATGCTTCGAGTTGTACATGTGAAAAATGTGCACAGTCATCTAATTGATGGCCTCTTTTTGGTCGTCAGTTTAGGGGTGGAAAGAAATGGATTTAGTGAGGATGGTGTCCAACAGTGACCAAAGACTCGACCAAAATGTGTTGAGGAACTTGTTTTCCCAGTCAAAGATGATGGTCTATGGTATCCAAAAATCGACCCACACTCGTTCGAAGAAGAGCTTGGGAGTATCTGGCACTGTCATTTTTTTCTTGCAGGATGTGAGGATGTCCATCTTCAAAAACCGATCAATGACCACAAATGCAAAATCATTTCCTTTCTTGGTGGACTAAAGGCCATACATGTAATCCATCGATACGGATTCCCAAGGATTCTCAAGAGTAGGAATAGGGGTGTGTAATCCTTGATTCTTTATGGTTGTCTTAGAAATGGCACATGCAGTGCAAGATCTGATATACTTGTTGATGTCTTGTCGAAGTTCTAGCCAATAAAAATGTTTCTGTAGAACGACCACAATTTTCTCTACACAAAAATGAATTTTCATCGGACTGTAGTGGGCTTCCCAAATCATCCTTGAATTCTCTCTTGCAGGAACACAGAGATGGCCCAGATGGCATAACAATCCATCCTGAATGTGAAAATCAGTGACATTCACACATGTACCCAAGAGATAATAGGTGGTGGCAAAGTCTAGATCTTGCTAATAAATTTGGGGCCACTCAGATGCCTCATATCCATAGGAATGGAGCATAGTGGTGAGTGCAGCCACAGGTGGTCGATTGAGGCAGTGCACGACATGATTTGTGCTCTATATCTTATGCTTGATGTTGATATGGAACGGTTGCAAGTAGGTGGACCAATTCTGATGGTGGTCGTTCTGCAACTTCCCCTATGTCTGTATGAACTGCAAAGGCTTGTGATCAGTGTGGATGATCGTCTCCTTTCCCAGAATGTAATGTTTCCATTAATGACATACTTGTACAATGGAATACATTTCTTTGTCATAGGTGGGGTATTTCCGGAGAATATCAGAGAGTGTCTCACTATGGTATGCCACCGAAAGACCATGTTGAGTGAGAATTGTTTCTACAACATAGTCATATGCATTGGTCTCAATATCGAATGGTTGTTGTAGATCGGGAAAGGAGAGTACTGGATTTGAGCACAATCGATGCTTCAAATTATCAAATGCTTCTTGTTGTTCTTTCCCCCACATGAAATTTCCCCTACCACCACCCTTGGTCACTTGGCTGAGGGCCCATGCAATATGGGATAATCCCAACATGAATCATCAGTAGAAGTTAGCCTATCCCAAGAAGCTCTGAAGCTTGGTTTGTGTGGTAGGGTATGCTCAGTCATGGATGACTTGGATATTTGTTGGACCAACATGTACCCCATGCTCATCAACAATGTAGCCTGAGTATTGGACCATGTTCATGCCAAAGGATCATTTTTCCAAGTTGGAGTATAGTTGGTGTTGCTACAGAGTGATCAAAACCTATTGAATATGCCACATGTGCTCCTCCCAAGTTCTGTTAAATATGAGGATGCCATCCAAACATACCACCACAAAATAGTTGGTGAAGGATATCAATACATCATCCATCAAACTCATAAAATTGGTTGGTGTATTTGTTAAGAAAAAGTGCATGACCAACCATTCAAAGAGACCTTATTTATATTTGAAAGTTCTCTTCCATACAACAGTTGGTTCGATGGGAACCTGGTGGTAGACAAACTTTAGGTCAATTCTGCTGAAGAAATTTCCCCCCTTGGTTTGTTCAAGAAGGTCATCAATCCTAGGAATTGGGTATCGATTATTGACTGTGATTTTTTTTAATGATCTGTAATCAATGCAAAGTCACCAGGTCCCATCCTTCTTTGGCACCAGTACAATTATGTTGTCGCAAGGGGAGGATTTGGGTCTGATGTGCCCCTTTTGAAGAATCTCTTGGATCTGATGCTTGATTTTTCCATTTTCCATCAACAAGCAACGATAGACTGGTTCATTAGGTAGAGGTGCAATGGGGGTGAGATCAATTGGATGCTTTATTTGACAATGCGTTGATACCCTAGTGGTTGAGAAAATATGTCTTTGTACTCTTCCATGATCCCGTCCACTTGCTTCTTTTGCAAAGAGAGGTTTTCTGTAGAGGCCACAGATGTGGTGTAGACCTTCTTCTTATTGTGAGAATGGATTAGAAAGAAGACGAACTTCTCGGTTTATGAAATGACCTTACTAAATTGCTTAGCAGAGATTAAAGAAATAGTGGTAGGAAGCACTACCTCTGGTATCTTGTACAATTGTCTACCCAAAGTAATAATAACACTTCGGGGTCTAGACTCATACATAACGTGATGCTTCCACAAATATGGTTTTCCTGAAAGAATATCACAAGATTCAATGGGAGAAATATCACACAATACCTTATCTTTGAAAGGATTGATGTCATAGGGTAGACAACATTGTTGGTTGACACAAAGATCTATTCCTTGGCGAAGCCAGCCGATGGTGTAGGTATGCGAGTGCAGTGTCGTGGGTAGGTCCAAGAACTTGACGACCTCTACTAAGATCAGGTTCTTCTGACTTCTTCTATTTAAAATTAAATGAAGCAGACCCCCCTTTACCCACATCTATGAGTGAAATAGGCATTCCCCTTCCTCTATTTCTTCTTGTTTGCTTGGCTGAAATTTGGTGGTAGTGACAGTGGCACTGGGTTCAAAATCGATAATCTTCTTCCCTCTTTCTAGATTTGATTTAGAGTCAGAATCAGCCTTTGACTCGGAATACTTCAGCTCGACCACGAGTGATTTCTTGGAGTGACATTATTCAATGTTGTGACAAGGGATTTTATGGTATTCTAACCATTTTCCTGTGTCCTTCTTCGTCTTCTCATTTCACTTCTTATGTTGTGTCTTGGACTGGTTGTCCTGAGAGTGGCCATATTTTCTCTATCCCTTTTTGTGTGGGTTGGGGCCACCTTTTCCCTGCTTCGAATGTGAGGATTTTGCAGATCCAAACTCTTGCCTCTTATTCTTAAATTTTGGATAGATCTTGAAAACATATCTATAAGATGTACCCAATGAGGCGATGTCTAGAAAATCCATTTTTGTTTGAATGTATCTATGAAAAAAAACACAATATTTGAGAACCAGATGTCTCTCAAAGTCTTTGATACCCAATTTGGTGCGTAGGGTATGGAAAATATTGGTGAAATTTGGTATTGTTTGGTCCCTTTCCCGACGTAAGGTGGTCCACCTGATGTATTGGTCCTCGTAGCTTCCAACAGGGTAGTATTGTTCTTTAATGGCATCCCAGAAGGAATCCTATGTAGGGGAAACCAAAAACATTGCACATTCCTCTATGAACCTTTTCTTAGAGTAAGTATCCCACCAGTCCTTAACATGGGGGACGACCTTGAGGAGTGAAAAAGTAATATTTTCCCCATCGGAAAAATTGTGGACCTAAAAATACCCTTCAAGCAGATTCAACCATTTATCTACAACATCTGCATCTATCAGTCTTTCAAATAATGTAATATCAAAATTTACTTGAACCTTGAAGGGGGTCGCATGGTCACTTGATGAAGATGCTTCTTCTATGGGAAACCGCAGAAGGATCTACGCAAAGTTGTCCATCATTTCATTCCTTTGTCGGGAAAGTGCCTACTTGAGAAACATTTTAAAAGGATCTCCTACTCCATCATCTTTATTTTCGTCCGCCATTGGTTTTTGTAAGGCTCAACACAACCTATCTTGCAATGGATCCATTGGTTCGAGTCCCAACTTCTTGTACCCAGATATTGTCGAGGACATGCACAAAGAAAAATAAATGAAGATCAGACCACTCTAATACCACTGATCTGGATTTAGGAGAAAAACAAACTGATTGACAGACTAAATACAATAAACACAGAGATATAAAGAACAACACAGATATCCAGTGAACAATATCTTCTACTGAATAAATGAAATAGGATGAAACTGTAAAACTGCAGAACTGAAACACTTGCTCTAATGGTGGTAGCTATCTCTAAGAAGATATGTGGCTGCTACGGGCATCCGTATGAGAAGAATGGTTACAATGAGGCTCTAGAGGCATTTTTAACATTACTCATGAATGTCAAAACCATAGACATTCAAAAACATAACCCTAGGAGATGAAATGCCAAAAGTTATGTGGGCCCCTATGGGTAAGTTGGTACCTCAACTTCCCGTGGTTGTAACTTTTGCATACGACCTTTGTTTTAGGAGCGTGATAGCCCATTGGAAAGGTCTTTTAGAGAAATAAACATTATGTCGTCAAACTTTGACTTCGTCTACAGTTTGATCGTGGCGAGCCAAAAAACATTGTTTAGGGACCCAAAATAGCCCCGGAAGTACAACAAGATGTACTAACATGAAAACATACAAAATAAGCTAGTTGGATTAGGTGGGAGGCCACAAGTATCCACCTAAAATATGTTTAGGGCTTAAGACAACCTCATTAGTGTAGAACCCACAATTACAAAGAAGTACAGAAGAACAAGTTGAACTAAAAAATGTCAAGAGGAGCCAGTTGGAATAGGTGGGTGACCCCCAATATCCACCTGGATCAAGTGCATT
>JZKD02S1672687.1:2490401-2502576 GCA_000966675.3 Picea glauca | reverse complement strand
CCATTCCAGCTTTCTGGCAATGAGCACAAGATTAGAAGAGCCCTAACCTCATCATCAAAGTACACTTTTACATAACTTAGTTGATTAGTAACTGTATTAAATTCATTTAAATGATATGTAACAAACCCACCTTCTGACATCTTCATATTAAATAATCTCTTCATTAGAAATACCTTATTCAACGCCGAGGGTTTTTCATACAATTTGGCGAACGCGTCCATCAAACCCTTCATTGTCTTTTCTTTCGAAATATTGAAAGCCACCGACGCTGCTAGGCTCAGCCGTATCGTTCCTAGAGGCTTTCTATCAAGAATATCCCATTCTTCATCCTTCAGGGCCGCCGACTTTTTTGCTACTCCGCTCAATGGTAGGAATAGATCCTTCTGATATAAATAGTCTTCCATCTGAATCTTCCATAACTGGTAGTTTTTGCCGTTAAATTTCTCGACCCTAAAATTTCCATCTTCCGACATTGCTCCCACTCGAACAGGAACCCTCTTTTCCTGCGAGTTACCTTACACTCTGATACCAGTTGTTAGAAAAACAGGACCGCAGAGCAATAAAATAAAACAAATGTAGAAAAAAAACACAGAAGACACACAATACAAGAGAGACACAGATTTACGTGGTTCACCCAGTGTGGACTACGTCCACCAGAGAAATTGCCAGGTCCTTTCTTTATTATTATCCATAAAATGAAGGGATACAACCTACAGCAAAACCCATTGTAAATTCCTCTTCTTTCTCTCACAGTCTCCTCTCTTAGAATACAATATTCACCACCAACCATAGCCATGATACATTTCCCTCATAAAAGAGGGTAGCCTTCTAGGGAAAAAAACCCTAACATAATATCTACCGTTAGATCTGCAACCTTATAATGAACGGTCCAGATTTACAATGAAATTACAATATACTTTTACAAGGCAATTTTTGCTTCAGGGGTTTCACCCCCGAACCCCTGCTTGCCCCCCGGGGGGATATCCCCCACGAGCCCCACAGAGGGGGTGCCCCCTCTCTGCACTCCCCCGCGTGGAAGAGTGTACATACTTCTGGGGTGTAAATACGTCATGGGGTATAAAAATGGCTGAAAGCAAGGACCTCTGAATCAGGAAGATAATCAGGCTCCACAACCAACAAAGATTTGATTTCACATTGTAGCATATTGATTAGTTTGTAGTACCGTGATACCACATAGAAGAAAATACCTATATTATAAGAGTGTAAGAAACGAAAATACCTATATTATAATAGCTCAAAAGAGGAACTGGAGTTGCAACCCAATTTTTGGAAAAAATCAAGAAACTTGCGAAGAAGTGTGAAGACGAAAAAAGTCAAATCTAGATTGAATATGGATTAATAAAGTTGTTTGTGTGATATTATATGTTGTGCAGTGGAAGCATAAACAAGTACAGAGAAACATAAATTCAAGCGCAGAATAGAAATCACACAATAGACACCTTGATTTTACGTGGTAAAACCTTCGAGGTGAGGGAAACATCCACGGGACTATGGCAATAGAATTATATTGCTCAAAGAACAAGAGATTACAACCAACCAGTAACCTGGAGAGGGATTAAATCCCCTTGCTCACCATCTACCTCTCAGGCATACATATTTGAATAATTCCTCCTACAATTACAAAGAACTAACTGTATTAATTACAAGGATATCCATATTCTATTCTATGAATGATTTGTGACAACAAAAATCTTAATATTCGGAATGAAACTACCATATCCTAATCTTGGAGGTGAATTCGTTGTCACCTTCCAACAATATCTGCCTTGACAACAATTTACCTGATACCATGCCATTGTCCATCCATCACCTTCTTGCAAGCTAAAGATAGGTGATACCAATGCTTCTAAAATACCAAAGCACCCATTTCACTGCTTAACATGTATTTATCATGTTACCACTGAAAACACTAACTGCATGTGAAATATCACATCATCTCATTGCAAACTTTATCCTTCCATGAGACATATAACCATTTTCTTCTTCATTACTTGGACATAAACCTGAAGAAAGATTATAATGGAAATCTAAAAGAATTTTTACCGGTTTCACGCTATCCATATTGAATTTCCTGGGTATCTATGTACTCATGCTGTGATAACCAAAAAACTTACCCTCAATGTCCTCTCTGTGTATTTTCATTCTCAAAATTGTTTTGTTTCTCGGAGATCCTTCATCTCAAACGTCCAACCCAAATGAGCCAACCTATTGATCTTAGCAATGCTCTCGCTTGCTACAAGAATATTGTCAACAATATAAACACCAAGATAGTGAGTACCATAAACAAAATGGTTACACTCGCTTCTTTTAAAACTTGGCTTACCATGAAGGAATCGAACATCTTGTACAAATTTTCCTGCCTGAGTTTTAGGACATACAATGATTACTTGAGCTTGCAAACAAATATACTGTTGTGATCCTGAACACCTTTAGTTCTCCACCTTGAATATAACATTTGAAACCTCGATCAAATTTGGCCAAGACTGTCAAGTGAGCCTTTGTCGTTCAACTTGAGGCAACTTACAAAGGACTATCAAATCTCCACCTTGACATGAACATTCCCTTGACCAAATCCGACCAAGCCAACCAAGTAAGCCTTCACCGCTTACCTCCAGGAACCTTCTCAATTTAATTGACCAATCCTTTAAACAAGCTTCATTACATGCAATTTCATGGAAAACTTACCATGGGGAAAACCAATAAACATGGACCCAAAAACTACAACTGTAGACAACAAGGTTTTAACTCATGACTCATGCCCCCACCCCTCTTTAGTCTACCTAAATATATGTCTAGAGTTTTCATAGGTGATTTAACAAATAAGGGTACGCAAGCCTTACCAAGTCTTATAGCCTATGTCGAATTACATGCAAATTAAAATTACCATTCCACAAAAAATCCTCGACGACTTTACCGTCAGTCACCCCATTGTCGTTTACCATTTCGACCTCTTGTTTTTCCATGCCATACTATCTGAAACCATCAGGTGATATCTGTGATCTCAATATAGAGGAGCCTCGACCACCTGCACAAGTGCATGTCTGTGCGTAGCCTCTATTTCCACCACTACCAACAGTGCCATTCCTCAGTGGGAAAAATATATAGAGAGAGAGAGAGATAGGGAAGCCTGAATCTGATCATGCAAACATGACACCCATTCATACCAATCAATTGTATGAATAATATTTATATCATCCCACCTATCATCAAACTCAATGAAAGCATAACCAAGACTGCCCATCTCAATCACCAATCCATCAAGGATTCAAAAATTACACCATATTTCTACCATAATGTCGATCTCCACCTTCAGCTTAACCTCGTAATTAGATTAAAGATCACATGAGACGACACAAAAAGTAAAAACTTCAACGCAAACCTTCCAATTCATGTGAGGTAACAACTATCAGATAACTCCTATAGATATCGTTTCAAGGTCCTCATAGGAAAATGAAGTTTTCCATGCGAGTATCATATCCTTGATGAATATCTCATTTTGTCATTTCTCTATGGCATCGATATCCACAACAAGTAGGTGAGAATCCCCTTGCCCTTCATCACCATTTCTTTCGACGCTATGTTCTGAGCAGATATCATGTTCTAGCAGTTGGACATCATGATGCTAGGGATCAAGAGATGACCATGACTTGACAATTTCATTGGGAAAACACAAGATCCAATGCATGACTGATGCCTCCAATTGTGCAACCCACCACATCCTTGAGCTCTTCCCATCTCAATACCACATAGCGCTTGATTTATTGCTTCACATTCTAGCGTACCACATGAAACATCCACCAATGACAACAGATCTGCATCCAGAGCAATTCTTCAAAAAATAGCCACCGACGTGTCTCTAAACGATTTGGTAGATAAAATAGTGAACAATTCAACCAATATCACATGGGATTTTCTTAGGCTTTCTCTGCAGACTCCTTTTGAACGCGTATGAGACCTGCGATTGTTGCTAAACGAACCTTTTAATACTCCTTCCTACAATGTACTGTTTCAATCTGGTGGGACATCTTCTCATGCACAATTATTTATGCACAAAGTTGTTGTCCATGCAAACGCTACATGCCTGGTGATATTTCCTTAGTGGCAATTTTCTTTCACGTGGACACTCAAATGTGGCGGCCCTCCAATCACCACACCCAACAACAGATCTTCCTTACACACAACAAATATAGATCCTCCTTTGCACATGACTCTTCACACACAAACTCTCATGTCCTCAGCAATAGCATCATGCATCATACATCCTCTAATATTTCCACTGGTGACTACATCTCTGCATCTCTTATGCAACACTACAAAGATCTCCATGAGCTTCACACATCCCACTCAAAGGTAGACACCTCTAGCCATCCGAGCAACATATCTCCCTCTGTATTCTTTGTTTTCATGGATCTCCAGACAAGGCTCGAATACCACTTTTTGTGCAGCGAAAGCATAAACAAGTACAAAGAAACATGAATTCAAGCGCATAATAGAAATCACACAATAGACACCATGATTTTACGTGGTAAAACCCTCAAGGTGAGGGAAACATCCAGGGAAACATCCACGGGACTATGACAATGGCATTATATTGCTCAAAGAACATAAGATTACAACCAACTAGTAGCCCAAAGAGGGTATTGATTACAAAGATATCGATATTCTATTCCAAAATGATTTGTTATAACAACAATCATAATATTAGGAATCCAACATTATCTTGTAGGCTATGACATGTTGATTTAAGTTTTAAACTAACACAACCACATTATAAAAGTGATTGATATAGATAATACCATATCAATCATTTTTATAATAAATAATTAAAATTATCTTTATGATTAGGGTTTCAAATTAAGGTTTAGTCATAAAATTTTCTAGCCAATATGTTTATATCAAAAATTTGAATTTTAATATTCAATGAGACATGAAATAAATAGAAATGTGAAAAACATTACAACTAAAAATCCATATATTTTATAAAGTAATGATTGCACCAATAAGTAAATTTCTTTATATTTAAATATAATATAAAAGCTACAAAGTCATAAAGCAGTAGTTAATAATATGTCATTGGTATTCACCTTAAACCCCAACACATAAAAAAACCTCAATAAGTTGAAACTGATATTACCATAAAACTCATATTAAAATGCATAAACCCTAAAATAGTGAGACTGATATTACCACGATCGTAACTCTACAGTCTTATCATTATGAGCATGATTAATGAAGGGAACAGACAGAAAAGATTGATAATCCTATTGCATCCTGATTATTCGTGCAAAGAAAAGACTGATATGCTTTCTGCATTCACTCAGATTGTATGCGGATGGTCACATGAAAAGATTTAGCAACAACGAAAATAAATTAAATCTTTTGAAATGGATATTACAAATACTATATTAAAGCTTTTGAAATGGATCGGTTTTTTGTATTTTAATTTTTTATAATATAAAATTTGTTTAAAAGAATATTGGTAAATTGATCAGATATTGGTTTATTTTATTAGCTTATTTTATTAGGTAGTAGTTGAAAAGTTTTACTTCTTGGTTGTTTTTGGATAACATTTTTCTTTTGATTTTGTGTGAAATTCAATGGTTGGATCTGCATATTTGAGTGGCTAAGTTTGTATAATCCTAGTGACCCAAGAGTTTTTCAGCAAACTGAATCCATTTATACATTCAGAAATTCAATTTAAATAACAAAAAAATGAGATTTTGTCCAAATTTACATGACCACATTCCAACCCAAATTTACATAACCCCATTCCTATCCAAAAAAAAACCCCAAAAAATAAAACGTTTAGCCAACTCCTTTTATTAGAGTAGTGTAGTGTGCAGTACAAACAAGATTTTCGTTGGGGTTACGTTTATGTGCATTATACATGGATAATAATCTAATGAGCGATGATTCTATGTCTTCTAAGTAGTTGTATGCTATGAAATATTAATTATAGATCTATTAAAGAACAAACAAACTATTGAAGACATCTAAATCATTCAATTAGGTTTGGAGAAATTACATATATATCAAACGTATCAGGTGACTTTCATATAAGCGAAGAGACTGTGCAGGTGACCAGTCTAGAAGGCGGGTAGCAGTGTCTGGAAGCGATGCAAACCTCAGAACTGAACTGTGCATTCTTTGCCAATACAGACTTCAATTAATCTGCTCACAAAGCATCAACACCCACAAATTACATTATATATAAATCCACACTCAGACTGATATTAACATACACTTATATTAAAAATGCATACACCTTAAAGCACTGAATATGATATTACCATGATCATAACTCTAAATTATATATAAATCCACAACGAGACTCATATTAACATAACACTTATATTAAAAACACATCGTGATGGATCCTGATTATTCCTGCAAAGAAACTACTGATATTCCTGTTTCATTAACACCTCAAAACTCGCTCTATCAAAAGTGCTTTTATCAAAAGAAAAAAAACACTCGTTCTAACAACTACTTCAACCAATGTTGGAGCCTTTCTCCCAACCTTATATTTGTGAATGATGCTAATTATCTATCTCACTCTCTTCAAGAGTAAACATCTACGGGTAAGAAGCCTTTCATGATGATTTGACTTCTACTATGTATGAACATCTATGCCTTATTTTGAATCATCCACAATTGTATTCAAATAATAATCAACACTTCGCCCCTTTCATTTTGTTTTGGTTTCTTTTATTGGTTGGTGGTACATCAATTGACTTTAAAGCTTGAAATGTTAAAGTGTGCAAGGATTAGGTAGGTAATCAAATTTTTTAGGCTTGATTTGCCACTTCCTAAGACATCTTAATGATGATGTCATGGTATCAAGTTATGCAAACATAACTTGCATAACCTATGTCAACCTTTTGACGCTTACTTGCCACTTCCTTTAAGTATAGGTAAGAAAACTCAATAATGGCATGCTTACTAATGCATTCCATTGAAATTAATGATATCAAACGAACTCTAATAACTTGGTTGACTTCTTATACTCACTCTTAATAATAATTTTCACATTTGGAGAATATATTGGAGGTCTTATTGCTAGCTTTGTTGTTCCAAATGTTGTAAATGTTTAGATATCCAAAGTTTTGAGGTTAGATGTTTTTTTTTTAATTTTTATTACATTTTTACTAAAATGTTTACATACTTAAAGTTCTGAGCATCGACGTTGTTTTTTAATGTTTTTATTATTTCTATTTGTATTGAAATGTTTACATACCGAAGGTTTAGAGAATTGACATTTTTTTGAGGAGCTAGTACTTAAATGTTTAAATAGCATGAGGTCCTTCTTAAATGTTTGCATACCGCGAAGCCCTTAAACAAGTTGATAGCCTTAAAAGTTTACCTAAATAGGCTTCTCAGAGTACATTTTTCCTCGAATTTTTCCATACAATGTTGCAGTGAATTTGAACAATATTGTTGCCCACCGCGAGTTGCATAGGCATTGTATGTTTCATACTTCTTCTATGCTTGGAATGCAATTTGGTCATCATTGAGAATGCATACATTCTTTACTAGTTCGGTGGGTGCTTCTTGTTTGTTGGTTCGTCGGTTGCTTCTTCTTGTTGTTTGGTTTAACTTTGCAAGGTTGAGGACCTACACCTGTGGTTCGACCTTTTGGTGTTTGTTGTTTGCTTTTGTTTACTTCAAATTTGCAGGGTTGGATCCTGCATCCGAAGTTGGAGCTATTTTTTTTTACTTTGCGGGCTCTAGGTCCTGCACCCACAATTGGACCTGTGCTTTTTTCGTTCATCGTTGTGGAGTAAGTTTCGATTCCATAATTTCATTTCTATTTGTTCTTTGTTGTTCACTATTTTCAGTTTGCAAGTAAGAATGTTTGATTATTTCTACTAGCATGCTCCTCATATGTTTCAGGTTCCTTCTATGCTTGGGTTGAAATTTGACAATCATTGGAGATACATATGTTCTTTACTGGTCCAGTGGTTTTTTCTTGTTCGTTGGTTCATTGGTTCGTCGGTTGTTTCTTGTTGTTGTTTGGTTCAAATTTGCGATTTTGAGGTCCCAGGGATGCAGTTGGGCTTGTTCGTGCTTCCTCCCTAGTTTGTTGCTTGCCATTTTATTTTGTTTGCTTCGGCTTTTCAGGGTTGGGGTCCTGTACCGACAGTTGGAGTTGTTTTCTTTGGACTTTGCGATGTTCATGTCCTGCACCCACAAGCGGACCTGTGGTTCTATTGTTTTCCGTGTCTGGCGATGTTGAGATCTGACGCCTGTCCCATGCCTGCCTATCCTACTCTTAAATTTTGCTCCATTTTTTTTTCCTAGCTCTCGACAATACCTACATTCCTTTCCAAAATTTTCTTGTAGAAGAAAAGGATACTGAGATGGTGCGAGAAAGAGTGGTGTCCCGTGGATTGCAAATTACAATATTCAGTTTCTATGCTACTTGGCATGCAACATTGCTAGCATAATGAATGTGTTCTCAAATGCATCACACCATTTACATTTGGATGAAACCATTATCATTCTAGGATACTTTAGTGTTGACATGATACAAAATAGTGGCATAACAAATAATTGGACAACTACATGTGCAATTACAATGTCCGATGTCTTTTTGTTAAGATAAAACATGTGGAAAACACACTTATTAACCATTTATGGTGAAATGTGCCCATATCACAATACAACCTCTTTATCTTGTACATAGACTGGTCTGACCACGATACAATTTGTTGATGGCATGTTTTACAGGCAACATATTCTTGTCATTGATGGCAAGTAAAACAATGACGATGGCTTCAGTATAGGAAGAATGTGCAGGGCAGGCACCAGAAGTATTGTGGGAAGATGCAGTAGAGCAAGCTCGATAAGGTCAGAAGAGATAGTGCAGAGTATGTGTGTTTTTCATTGATGGCAAAGATCACGACCAGGAGCGCAAGGATAATGGCATGGCAATGGCCAGTTCAACAAGTGATCATTGGATCCCATTCAGAAGCGTAAACTCCAGGAGTCAAGGAAGTAACTCACTGTAGAAAATCGTGAAATGTGAAACGATGACTTAATCTCCATTTCGTAGTTTCGGATACCGTAAGTTGGAGGTGTCAAGAAAACTCATGACAAGAATGATGAAATCGCGAAATGCGAAACCACGATGTTTCAGAGTTTCGGATACCAAGAGTTGGAGGAGTCAAGGAAGCAACTCATGGCAGGAACTTGCGATATGCGAAATCACAAAAAGATCTGGACCGTCGAATCATCAAGATTGTGGATCGTTGATCTGACTCCATTTTCGAGTTTCGGATACTAGGAGTTGGAGGAGTCAAGAGTCGAGACTCTTCATCACAGGAGTCCCAAAGTTGTGAAATACGAAACGTCGAAATCCTGAAATAGGCACATCAGCAAAGACTTCATTTCGAAGTTTTGCATACCGGGAAATCAAAGATCAAAGGAACTTTAACCTTTGAAGTAGCGAACCCCGAAATCATAAAACAGACATGACGAAGGCCCGTGAAGTTTTGAAATCACGATAAGATCTGGACCGTTGGGTCCATAGGACACGTGGTGAAAGATTGTCATTTCACTGACTGGAAAGTCATAGGAACGATGTTCCCTAACCTCTCGAACTCGCAATCTGTGAAATCGCAAAATAATCCTAGTCGTTAGATCAAGGACAAATCTGGGTTGTCATACCCAAGCAGTGAATGTGGCAGACCATGTCAGCAAGGATAGGTGGAAGCCTACGTCAGAAAGGACACATGGTGAAATCATATCAGGACAAGTGTTAAGTTGATTTGGCATTTTAGGAACCTGGAAATCACAATTCTAAGTGACACGTGGCAGACACACGGATCACGACATGTCATCGAGTGATGTCATTCCAGGAATTTAGTTTTGGGATTTTTAGCATCAACTCTCTCCCAAAGTCCTGAAAGTTGAAGTTCTGAGGCAGAGGATAGTTGTCCAATCACCACGGATCGTGGACCGTTGATATGAAGAGCGAAGCGCTCAAATGATTAGCGAGTGGTTATAGACTGTGGTCACATCGTCGAGAGTTGGAGGAAGGTGCTAACAACTAAACTCAATTTCGGAGATCGCAAATTGTAGAGTCGAGATGCCTCGCAACAGGAATTCGCGACATGCGAAATTGTGAAATGCCGAAATGTGAAAAACACCTTTTGGTGTAGGTTGTGGTCACTGTCAGTGGTCATGTGATAGGGAGGAGCTAGCATCAATCTAAGATCCTTTTTGGCGATCGTAACATGAATATTCGACACTCTTCACCATAGGAATGTCGAAATGTCAAAATGCGAAATGGCAAAATCAATGCAAGACCCCATGCTTGTGATCCAATGGTGTTGGATACTTGGAAATCTGATCTAAGGGCTATTATTTCTCTTCATAGTTAATCGATTAGTTACGACTTAGTTCGAAGAACTAAATCATGACTCTTGGATAGTTGGTGATTCAGTTGTTGATGCGTTTTCTTGGAGGTTCACAGTGTACCTACTAGAAACGACTGATGGTTTCTACCAGAGAACTCGAAGAGACTTCAGGGTGATTTCCAGAGAAGATGAAGAGTCTCGAGGCATATTCAAGTGGCATGAAGACTATTCATAGAGGATATTGACAGATGTAATATCGTTGGAGCCTAGAACTGCAACAGAGGGAATGAGCTCGACTGTGACAGAAAAGACGAAGAGTCTTGACTGTTGGAGAGGCTAACGAATCTCGACATAACACCTAGGATGATGGACGCATGGGTTTAACCGCCAGAGAAGCTGAAGAGTTGCAATGATGATCAGGCAGAGTACTCGACATGGGGAGAGCATGCAGAATCATTGTGAATAGAAGATTCATAAGATGCACAGAGAGAATAAAAATGCAGAACAAAGAAGAGATTGGGTATTGTTGAGAGTGATTCAGGTGTGTAGAAGGAGGCAGAGTGCAGCAGTTGAAATGCACAGAATAGGAATGGTGCATAGAAGGGACATGGCGCAAAGAGCATGAAAGACAAAAGAACATAAAGCGTAAGGAAGGGGTGCAGGAAGACACTGATGCAGGTAGAACAGAGTAGTGTAGCAGAACAATGATGAGACCGATAAGCCATTGATAAATATTGTATCACTGTGATCAATTTATATATAGAAAAATTTATATTTCAGGGTGGTCGGGAGGTGCTAGGGAGGACTGTTTTCCTCAGAGGTTCAAGTGGGTACTTGAACACAGGGAATTGTAGCTTCCATCTGGTTGCAGCTAGAGAAACCAGGGTGGCAAGGTGGTGCAAGGGAGAACTATTGTTCTCTGTTGTATAGGTTGGTGCCTGTGTGACTAGAAGTTGGTGTTGGAACACTTAGGGAGTTGTTGCTTCCTTCTACTGGGTGCTAGTCTCTAGAGAAACCAGGGAGTTGGTGCTTCCTTCTAGTGGGTGCTAGAGAAACCAGGGAGTTGGTGCTTCCTTCTAGTAGGCGCTAGAGAAAATAGAGAGTTGGTTCTCTCAACAAGTTGTAGCTTGTAAAATAGAGGTTGTAGCCTCACAATGAGTTGGAGCTCATATGTATGATAATGTATAGAATGTAAAGATTACTTATCATATAAAGAAGAGGAGGTTTTTACCCTTTATGGGTTTTCTCAGAAAATATCTATCTCTGTGTATCTCATATGTGTGAATGATGTTGAATGTTCTATTGCTTACTTCTCTGCATTATTGTGATTGGCATTGAGTGCTCTGTAAAGAGTTTAAAATAAGTATAATTGTTTAAGCATGGTAACAAATGATTCATCCCCCCTCTCAGTTGTCTAACAATTGGTATCAGAGAAGGTTCCTTTTATCTAAAGGTAGATCTGTAAGCTTAAACATGACAAGTCATGAAGGGACTTCAGCCACTAAGCCTCCTCTATTTGATGGAACAAATTTTTCCTTCTGAAAGGTTAGAATGAGAACATACCTAATGGCCTTAGGTGTTGATGTTTGGGATGTAGTAGAGACTACATACATAAAGCCTGATGTGCTAGCTTCCAAGGATGTTAAGATAGAATTTAGCTGTAATTCTAAGGGAATGGATGCTATCTTGAATGGACTTGAAGAAGCCGAGTTTGTAAAGGTGATGCATCTTCAAACTACCAAAGAAATGTGGGATAAACTTATTAGCAGCTATGAAGGAAATGAGAAAGTAAA
>JZKD02S1672687.1:2462168-2477136 GCA_000966675.3 Picea glauca | reverse complement strand
AAGAATATATATATGCATTGCTTTACTTCGCAGGTTTAAAACTTACATGTGGTATCAGAGCACGTTGTTGGCTTCAGAGGGACGCCTTTGTTGCTGAGGGTTTGGCTCGGTCTTGTTGCCTCAATGCTTCCATCTGAACCGTGGGAAACAAAATCATACATTGTACAATTAGACAACCTATGTTACAATATGTGCTTCCTGGGTAAACAAAATTTCCATATGAAGTATACCTACAAAAAAAGGCAAACAATGTATACATGTTGTGTGAATTTCGGATACATAAAAAATTTACCTTAGATGAGGACAATGCAATATCGCATATCGATTGGAAAAAAAAAATCATATCAAGCTTTGGTAGGAAACAAAAAGAACTCATGTGTGTCTGTAATTTTTCTTCAATACCCAAATGAATGTTTTTCGGACTCGATTTCTTAAGAGTTTACATCTGTGGATATAAAAAAAATTCCATAGATTTTGTCTCTTTTTGTGCACTTGAAAAAACAAGAAGAATCTAACTACAAATCAAATCGTTGTTGTTATTTTGATGTTTTTTTGCATCTCCCAGTAAGAATTTTTCATATATGTTTGGGTGTCCAAATGAAAAAAAAATGATGGCTAGCTGTAGATTTGTTGGAGGAGTCGACACCTTTTTGGGTTCCCAAATTGGAAAAAATAATTCCAACTATATAGCCATGGCCAAATTTCTGCATTTTTTGGGTACCCAAATAAAAAAGAAGATGATCTCCAAATATACATTTATGGTATGATATATGCATTTTCTCGGTGCCCTAATTGAAAAAAAGGGCTCAACCTGGGTTGAAGCATGAGCTTGAGATCTTCAGAACTCCCTATAGAGATTGGGGGGTTCAAGCATTGGAATTCATACAGGCAGGTGTATTTATTGCTAATGTACAAGTGCATAAGATTGTTTAGTCCAGAAATGGGAAGTATGAGGACAAACCCCATACAAAGTATCCAATTGTGAATCAATCATGCCCATCCTTTGAACCATTGAAATGGCTTTCTCCTCTAGGTGGAACCATTAGGCATTTCCAATAATATTGGAAATTTGTCATTGTCAAAACTGATAGTGATAGAACATGGAACTATCAAAAGAAAATGTACATAGTGATCTTGCTTCATGGTAAAAAAGTAATTGGAAAGTTTCTTGTTCCCCATTTGGGGGTTTGTTTATAGCTGGTGAAGCTCCAATGGATTTGTGATTTTATGTGTTTGGCAGACTTTTGTTCATATCTCGTGGCCCTTGTTATTTTCTCATGGGAACATATACCAGATGTAAGAGAAAACCAATGCCATGTGTTTTTTTTATATATCAAATTGTTTGATGCATAGGTCGATGCGTATTTCTCTATGGACCCTTGTGGGATCTCACTTGGTGCCTTCTATGTTCATGCATTGCCTTGTGCCTCGACTTTCAATACATTTTGTGTTTACTTGGCTCTTGGTTCTATTCTTCGTTCTGGAAAATTAATGATACATTCAGGATCTTAGTGGTTTTTCTATGATCTTAAAGAATATACAAGACCTGCTTTGACTTTTAATATAATCTCTCTGACGCAAATGTAGTATGTGGTTCGTTTTAGCACTTTTCCTTGATCGATGAACTTAGAAAAATTCATCTCCGGGAATATTTTGAAATAAAAGGATATATACTATGTGAAGTCCAATGGAACTATCATATCAAACACAGAAAATTAAAATTAAAATTCGTCATTGTTATACTTACGGTGAATTTGAAAGTACAATAATTTTACTTAAACATCCAAAAATTGATTTTCTTGTGGATTTTTGATGCTTCTCTTATGAAAACACATCCTGGAAACTATAAGCATGGTTCTCTTTATCTATTCCTTGATTAAAGAGCTTGTTCACCTATTTAATGCACTTCATAGTTACTGTTAATACCATCAATGGGGATTTCTTACACCAATTCCTACTTCCGAAAATTGCCATCCCATTTATTTTTACCATGTGCTTTCCCTTTCTGGTTACTTAGTTTTTTTTCAGAAAATGTATAGCTATGCGGGTTGGAGGATTCACATCTTCAGATTTCCATTGATACTTTTATATCACGAGTTCGACTGATCACTTCCCCGTTTCATCAAAAATTTTGGATCACAGGTTCCCGGGTAGGTGGGCTCAACATTGTGTTTCCATTGTTCCGCCACCTGCAAACAACACCCGGACTTCCCTAATCTACAAATTGACAAACAAATTCCCCTTTCTTTTTCTCGTTTACTTTCCCTTTCTAGGTACTTAGTCATTTTTTCTGAATGTCTCATGCTTTTATATACAACACCCGAAGTTCCGCAATATACAAATTGATCGTCTAAATCCATCATTGTCCCTTGTTTTGTGTTACACATTTTGCAATCAAAAGTTCAGATACATACAATTTGACCATCGGGCCTTCACATATCATGAGTAGAACTTGTGGCCCTGTTTTCAAGCCTGTCAATATTCCCTTTCTGATTATGTCCCATTCTTTTATATCACAAGTCTGACCAACTACTTACCCATTGCATACTTGGCCACTATTTCCATCGCTGGTTCCTGGCTAGGCCTTATCAACATTGCTCTTCCATTGTTCCGCTACCTACAAACAACACCCGAAATTCCGCAATATACAAATTGACTGCCAAAATCCGTCATTATGCCATGTTCCATGTTACACATTTTATAGTCAAAATTTCAGAGACATACAATTTGACCATTGTCCCCTCACGTCTCCTGAGTATAACCTGTGACCCTTATTTGAAGCCCCGTCGACTGCTTTCCTTACTTGGCCATTTCTTGGAATGTACAATGTTTAATCACTCTTCGCCATCCCCTCCACCTTCGCACTTCTTTCTCTATATGAAATTATTAATCTTTAATGCTAATATCTCATCGTATAGGAACTCTTAAGATTGGCATTAATGTTCGAAAGGATGGAGCATATTTGTCATTAATAAGAATTTAACCAATATTTGTGGAGGGTTGTGTTATCCTTTCCAAGTGTTCATTTCAAGCATCATGCAATCTCTTTCACGCGTTGTCCGGTTGGTGTCTTCATGAAATATCTAATCCTTAATTTCTCTTCACCGTCACTGCCACCTTCACATGTTTTTCTGAATATGCAATTAGTAATCTTTAATGGTAACGACTCATTCGCACGAACAGTGGATATTATCATTGATCAACGAAAGGCTCCAGGAGATCTTCCATTGATACACATTAAAACAAGATTTGCAGAGGGTTATATTATCCCCTCCGAATGTTCATTTCAAACATCATCTGGAGCAAATGGAAATTCTCGTTAACTTATGGCAGCAGTTCGACAACAGTTTTGTCGAGATACAGTAAACACCTTCGAGCATGATGACCAAAAGTTCAAGTGCTCCAGGGAATATTCTTACTACTCATCTCCCTCTGCCTAGGAGAAAAAAAGGAGATGGTCCCTTGGTGCATCGAGAGATATATTTCAATCCAACGAATTCAAAGCCAACCCCTCCTTCTCAAAAAACCCTCCCGTCTGTGTTGATGGATGACGTAGAGGCTGATGCGGTTGATTTGAAGCTAGAAGAAGATGATTTGATGGATGATGATACGACAATGGATGATGGAAATGAATACATTGTTCCCACTCTTACACCCAAATTGAAATCAACCATAATGGGGGGCACTTCCCGACTCAAATATGGAGGCCCTGATAATACCAAAAGAAGGGGTTTCAGACAAGAAATTGACACTGAACACAATAACCTCTTTCTAGCTCAAGAGTAGGAATTCCAAAGGTCCAAATTAGTCTGTTCTGGGTGGAAGTATTTCACTGTAATGAAATGGTCTCTTAATGATCCCAGAGATATATTTCAAGCCAAATAATTATTCAATTGCGGGACCACTCTCTTGTTCTCTGGATATATAATTAACATCTTAGGGGATGAGGACCAGGACTTCCACTGGTGCAAGGAATATTCCTACTACTAATCTCCTTCCACCAAGAATGGAATAATTTGGGCCTCTGGAATTTCTCGTGAAGCCTGTGTCCTTGAAGTCTTTTACTGTAAGAAGGGGGTCTCTTGGTCCCCTCCCACCCATAACGAATTAATTTGACCTCTCAAATTTTTCGTGTAGGATCTGTCCCTGAAGTCTTTGAATGTGAGGAGGTGGTCTCTTGGTGTGTCCTAACTTTCATTTTCAGGCTCTTTCGCTTTCCCTACAATGCTTTTCCTCTTCTTCCTCATGGGAATCTTGTGAGAACTATCAATTTTATTGCAAGGATGGGTTCTTATGTCCTCCTGAATTTGAAACATTATGGGTTGTTTTATTGTTGGGGTGCTCCATTGGAGAGATGGTGCGGGATGTCGTGCTCTTTGTAGTGGCGTCCATGGTTTGGAAACTCTTCTCATCGGGGCCTTTTCCATGTTATTTGTACAATTCAGTGGTGCCTTAAAATGTCTCTAGGTCGCCAGTGTCAGGAGCATGAGTGTTGTTCACCTGCTTCAAGCTAAGGAATTATTCCACTACGGAACCACTCTCTCGTTTCTTTTTCACCTCAGGTCTTCCGCAAGATATTGAGATTGTGGGAGCACACATTGACCTTCCGAGGAGAAGACTGCAAGGAATTCCAAAAAAAAATCATGGTAATGAGTTGTGTATGCATGTTGAAGAGTATCTTTATGGCTCCTACATGTTGTCCCACTAGAGGAACAACACAGAATTGTATGCATGTCTTTTTTTTTTTAGATCCTGTACCCGTATTTATGACAAATTGTTTCAATGTTTTGGTGCAAAGAACTCAGTCCAATTTCTATGGATAGATATACACTGCCCAATATTATTTTTTTATGGATTTACTATTAAAAAAATTACCTTGGAATCTTGGTTGCTTCTTCTTTGTTGAATTTAACGCTTCTTCTCATTAACATGGTTCGATAGTCTCGTAGTTCTTGAATATTGTATTGGCTCAAGTAATTTGATCTAATATGGAGAATTTAACAATTATATGACAATGCATTGTGTCGATCCCATCAGGCTTCTATGAAAACAAAAATGAATTTTAGACAGTTTCAAACCAATATTCAATTCTATTCCTAATGCAGATAGAACATAGCAAGATTAATTCACGATGCGGAAGTCGGGGCCCCACCCTAGAAATTTTGCTTTCATTTCAGCCTTGCTAAGAAAACGATTTCTTATTTCCCTTTCGCTTCCTTGATTCCTTTACTCCAAAAGGGAACATTTATTAGTTTTCCATCCCCTAGCCTCTATTTGAGCACTTTTTACTTTATTAATGAAATTGCCAAATTTCTTGTTCGCGAATAAAAAAAAATGATCTATGGGGATTGTAGTCAAATGAGACTATGAAATCAACTAAAATATTAAAATTCAAGATCATCATTGTTGTTTATATACATGCAATTATTAAGATTTAAAGCTAACAACCCATCATGTAAGAAGTTTAATACTTAAGTTAGTATGTCAAAGTCATGGAAGAATGTATCAAGAACATAATTACTCCCACAAGTTGCAATAAAAACAAATCTTCAACAAAGCATTTGCTCACAACCTTTTTAATGCTACAAGCGCAATAGAAAACGAGTAAGTGGATAAAATATTGGACTAGAAAATGATGGTTTTGCAACAATGGGGCTTGTTTGAGACTAATTCCTGCTTATGAAAATTGCCCTCTGCTTTTCTATTTTCCCACTCTTTTATCCCCTTTTTTTCTCTCTTCTATACTTAACCAATATCCTCTTTATTTCCCCCCTGTAATTTCTCTTTCTGGTTACTTAGTCGTTTTTTTTTCTTCTGAAAATGTCTTGTTGTGCAGGTTGGTGGATTCACGGGTTCACATTTATATTCATGCTTTTATATCGCAATTTGGATCGAGCACTTCCCCTTTCCATACCTAGCCACTTTTTCAATCGCGGGTTCCCACTGAGGCGGTATCTAAATTTCACTTCCATTGTTCTGTGACCTGCAAACAACACTCTGACTTTTGCGATATACAAATTTACTTCCGGACTCCCACATCATCCCCTCTTCCTTGTTACACATTTTTCACTCAAATGTTTTGATACATACAATTTGACCATCGGGGCCTCACGTCTCCTCGGGAACCCTTGTCACCCTATTTTGAAGCCCATCTGACCACTTTCCACACTTGGACATTTCTTGGAATATCTTTCACGGATCGTCGGGTTGGTGGGTTCAGGAAATTTACAATTCCTAGTCATTGTTTCCTGTGCCTGCCACATTCATACTTCTTTCCAAGTATATGCACTAAGTATACAACTTGTCCAGAAACATACAGAAAAGATCTTGCCAGGAAATTGGATATCTATTACAGATTTGAATATATTAGCCCTTATTTTCCCTCTTCTATACTTAACCAAATTCCCGTTTCTTTTCCCCCTCTACTTTCTCTTTCTGGTTACTTAGTCATTTTTTCGAAAATGTCTAACTACGTGGGTTGGCAGACTCATGGGTTCACATTTGCACTCATGCTTTTATATCATGACTTCGACCGACCGCTTCCCATTCCATACCTATCCACTTTTCAGATCACAGATTCCTAGGTAGGAGGGCTCTAGATTGCACTTCCATTGTTCTGTGACCTGTAAACAACACTCAGACTTCCGCGATATACAAATTTACTATTGGACTCCCACATTATACTTGCTTCCATGATACACAGTTTAAACTCAAAAGTTCCAAGACATGCAATCTGACCTTTAGGTCCTCACGTCTCCTGGGGAACTATTGTCACCCCATTTTGAAGCATGTGCATCCGCTTTCCATACTTGGCCATATCTTGGAATCTCTTTCGTGGATCGTCGGGTTGGCGGGTTCACGAAATCTTCAATTCCTAATCATTGTTTCTTGTGCCCGCTACCTTCGCACTTATTTCCAAGTATGCAATAACTGAGGTTTAATGCTAAAAACTCACCAAGCCTCCAAGAGATAGTCATACTAAATGTTCCTACACAACTTGTCCAGAAACATGCAGAAAATATCCTACCACGTAATAGGATATCTATTAAAAATATCAATATATTAGCGAAACGAGTCCCACCAACTGTTTCCCTATTCCATACTTACCGAATTTTTTTCTTGCGGGTTCACGAACAGGCGGACTACACTTCCATTATTCCTTGACCTACAAAAAATACCTCGACTTTCGTGATATACAAATTGAATTCCAGACTCCCACATCATCCCCTCTTTCGTGTTACACATTTTGCACTCAAAAGTTCTGATACATACAATTTGATCGTTGAGGCCTAACGTCTCCTTGCGAACCCTTGTCACCCTATTTTGAAGCTCGCTCGACCTCTTTCCACACTTGGCCATTTCTTGGAATCTCTTTCGCGGATCGTCGGGTTGGCGGGTTCAAGAAATTTCCAATTCCTAGTCGTTGTTTCCTATGCCTGCCACCTTCACACTTCTTTCCAAGTATATGCAATAAGTATACAACTTCTTGAAAAACATGTAGGAAATATCTCTCCAGGAAATGGGATATCTATTACAGAATTGAATATATTAGCCCTTCTTTTCCCTCTTCTATTCTTAACCAAATTCTTGTTTCTCTTTCCCCTCTACTTTCTCCTTCTCGTTACTTAGTCATTTTTCCGAAAATGTCTAGCTGCACGGGTTGATGGACTCAAGTGTTCACATTTTCACTCGTTCTTTTATATCGGGACTCCGACCGACTTCTTCCCCATTCCATACCTAGCCACTTTTTCGATTGCAAATTCTTGGGTAGGCGGGATCTACATTGCACTTCCATTGATCTGTGACCTGCGAACAACACCCTGACTTACGCGATATACAAATTTAATTATGGACTTCCACATCATACCCTTTTCTATGTTACATAGTTTGCACTTGAAAGTTCTGAGACCTACAATTTGACCGTCGGGTCCTCATGTCTACTGTGGAACTATTGTCACCCCATTTTGAAGCATGATTGTCCACTTTCCATACTTGGACATTTCTTCAAATCTCTTTTGTGGATCGTCAGGTTGGTGGTTTTATGAAACATCCAATTCTTAATCATTGTTTCATGTACCCTCCACCTCCGCACTTCTTTCCAAGTATGCAATAACCGATTTTTAATTCTAACAGCTCACCATGCCTCGAGGAGACCATCATAATAATTGTCCCTACACAACTTGTCCAGAAACATGCAGAAAATATCATGCCACGTAATGAGATATATATTACAAATATCAATATATTAGTGAAAACGAATTCCATTGACCATTTCCCTATTCCACACTTACTGACCTTTTTTCTTGCGGGTTCCCAGACAGGGGGTTCAAGATTTCCCTTGCATTGTTTCGCGACCTGCAAACAACACTTAGAATTCCGTGATATACATGCAGAAAATATCTTGTCACGTAATGGGATATCTATTACAAATTTCAATATATTAGCGAAAATGAGTCCGACCAACTATTTCCTTATTCCATACTTATCCAATTGTTTGATTGCAGGTTCCCGGACAGGCGGGCTCAAGATTGAACTTCCATTGTTCTGCAACCTGTAAACAACACTCGAAATTCCGCAAATATACAAACCGACCGCTACACTACCTCATCATTCCCTCTTCCCTTTTACGCCTTTTGTAGTCAACATTTCTGAGACATACAATTTGACCATCGGGCCCTCACCTCTCCTGAGAATCCCTTGTAACCCTATTTTGAATCTCGTTTGGCTGCTTTTCATACTTGTTCATTCCTTACTCGCTCTTCCCCATCCCCATCATCTTCACACTTGTGACATATAATTTGACTGTCGAGTGCTCACCTCTCCTCAGTATCCTTTTCCACCCTACGTTCAATCTCGTCCGACCGCTTTTCATACTTATATATGTATGTATGTATGTATGTATGTAAGTATGTATGTATATAAGGCCTTATTTCTATGTATTCAATTAGTAATCTTTAATGCTAAACAAAGATTTGAGGAGATCTCCCATTAATACGCATTAAACCAAGATTTCTTGAGGGCTATATTATCCCTTCCAATTGTTAATTTCAAACATCATGGAATGTCGTTTGCACGTCGTTGGGTTGCCCGGTTCATGAAATCTTCAATCCTTAATTCTGAAAATGAGTCTGACCGACCGCTTCCCTATTCCATACTTAGCAACTTTCCCGGAATTCCACAAATATACAAACTAATTGTTGAACTGCCCCATCATGCCCTCTTCTGTTTTACGCATTTTGCAGTCAAAAATTCTGAGACATACCATTCGACCATTGCACATTAACCTCTCCTGAGTATCCCTTGTAACCCTATTTTGAATCTCGTTCGACTGCTTTTCATACTTGGTCATTCCTTACTTTCTCTTCCCCATCTCCATCACCTTCGCACTTTTTTATAATAAAACATTGTTCACACACACACACACATATATATAAGGTCTTATTTCTAAATATGCAATTAGTAATTTTTAATGCTAACAACTCATCATACAGGAACTGTATATCTTGTCATTGATGAGCGAAAAGTTCAACAATATCTCCCATTAATATGCATTAAACCAAGATCTTCGGAGGGTTATATTATCCCTTCCAAGTGTTAATTTCAAACATCATGGAATGTCGTTCGCCCGTTGTTGGGTTGGCGCATTCACAAAACCTCCAATCCTTAATTTCTCTTCACCGTACCTGCCACCTTCGCACTTCTAAGTATGCAATAGGTAAGCTTTACTGCTAACAAATCATCATGCAGCACCCATAGAGATTGTCATTGATGAATGAAAGGCTTGAGGAGATTTCTCATTCACATGCATTAAACCAACATTTGCAGAGTGTTATATTATCCCCTCCCATTTTTCATTTCAAGCATCGTCCAAACGTTCTCATAAACTTATGGCACGAGTGCGATAACAGTTCTATGGAGATATAGTGAACATATTCAAACACAAGGACCATAACTTCCAGTGGTCCATGGTATATTCTTACTACTCATCCCCTTCCGCCCATAACCAAATAATTTGGACCTCTAGGATTTCTCGTGCAGGTTGTGTCCCTAAAGTTTTTGACACTAAGGAGCTGGTCTCTTTGTGTACCGATAAATATATTTCAGGACAAAGAATTATTACACTCCGGGACCACTCTCCTATTTCTTTGTCACCTCAAGTCTTCCGTCACATGTTAAGATTGTCGTAGCCAACATTGTCGTTCGGAGGAGAAGACTCCAAGCAGTTCCTAAGAAAGCATAATAACGGGTTGGACCTCTTACCTGAGTTCCTATAAGACCCGATGGTAGTTCTTGAATATATCACAAGCTTACAGGTTAGTTCATTTAGAAATCCATTCCACGAAATTTCTTGGTTGTTTACAAGAATAACGAGACATGAATCCACAACAACTATTTCCTGCATGGTTCTTTATATTTTGTATTTCACAGTCAAGGAACAAACCATTTTTTATTGGGGGAAACTAATTTCCCATGAAATTTGTTTCCAATAGTCAATCTTCAAAAAGGAGAAGAAATTTTGTATGTCATCCTACTTGGTTTTCCCGATAGCGCATTGATGTCAATTTCCAAAACTGTCTCTGTCCATACTTTAAACTGGAAATTTGACCCAATAACCTTTTGGTACCAGGCCTTGTGGAAGCACAAGGCCTCCCATTGTTTTTATGAGTTTTTAATGATTTTGACTCTATTTTCAAAGTTTTATTATTAGGAGAAGACGTTCCCCGCATATCTGACCAGGAAACCAAGTTTTTGGATAGGAAGGGGGCACCTAAACAAATGAAGAATTGTAGTGTGATAAGGATTTTTGGCTCCAAGAAAAAACCTGCTTTCCTTCCATGTCACATTATGGACATAATGTTTGTTACAGAAATAGCAAGGCAATACAACTACTCATTGCATCTATTCCATGAGAAGAGAAAAAAATAGTTCATTCCTCTTCCTTAGAAAGTAGGGGACTTCGTGTTGAGGAACGTCAAGAAAATTGACGAATTCGCAACTCATTTCAACAACTTGAACCTAAGATATGCTGAAAGGCTAAGAGGGTTTGACCCTAATGGAATTTTTTTAGAACATTTACTTACAGTTGATCTTGACAATTCTTTTTTCCAGAGACACCTGAGAAAAAATAGAGACACTAACGACAATACTCTTGATTCTAATGTCGACGACCTAGACACATTGCAAAGCACCACTGAATTGTACAAGCAATAGGGAAAAGGCCCCGGTGAGAAGAGTGTTCAATCGTCGGATAACACTCCCAAAAGTACAACATCTCAGAGCATCGCTCAAACGACCCACCATAGTAAGAAAACAACTTAGAATTATTCAAACGGAGGAGGAGATAACAACCCTCCTCACCCTAAAATTGATAGTTCTCACAAGCTTCCCATGGAGAATAAGAAAAAAAAAATTGTAGGGAAGGTAGAAGAGCCCGGAATTGAGAGTGAGAACATGGAACTTGAGACGGATCTGGATAGCGTATTCTACAACCTTGATCATCCCAGAGACGCGAACCAACATAGTCGCCCAATGGACATAGCTGATACTGAAATTTTTGGCAAAGATGAATCCTTTGTATTCTAGAGCGTTGTTTTTTACAATAAGTCTAAAAATTTAATTATTGAAAAGAGAGATGTCAAAAAGAATAAAAGGGAAATCTCGTTCATAGGTTAAATTTGCAAACATGTGGTCATCCCAAATCTCTCGACTTCACAGAGAAACCAAAGATGCTCTTGATGATTCCATTGGAGGCATTGAGGCCGAGAATGCCAGACTGAAGGACCGAGTCAAGGAATTGGAGGAAGCTTTGATTCTGATTCCATTGTTTGTCAGTCCTTTAGCAATAGCCATGCCTTCCACCCCTGCATCCAAGCTAAATGATCCTCCGTCCTCCTCGCATCGTGTAGAGAATATGTGGAGAATAATATTAAGAAAAGAATGGAACTGATTGCTGAGGCATGAGAAACATCACAAAGTATGGCTTCCCTTGGAACGAGGGCACATACTTTTCTTGAACATTTGCAGGAGGATTTAAAAAATGAAGAACGTTTCTATTTAGACACGGTCATCGCTTTTGGCACCCATGTCAACAACATGACAAAAATGAGAAGAAGACAAGCAGATCTCCCCTCAAAAAAACGGATCACTCAATTAAATGCATTCTCGAAAAAGAAAGTGAAGAACCTGCATCTCAAAGTCCAATCATGTGAACAAGCCATATCAAACAAAGAAAAATTATTCACAAAGATGAAAAAAATAGACTTAGCTGGAAGGACCAACAAGGTCCAATACCCCAACTTAATCGTCAACTCCTTTCCCTTAACTAAGCAATCCTTCGATAAACAAGTTGATATTTTTAAGGGGTTGTCTTTAGAAAAGTTTTACAACATCATTGAATATGGTGAAGATGATGTGGACAACTGACTAGTCGACTATTCGGTACAAAATGAAGAAATTGATCAGGCTCTGCGTAATATTTCTATCAATCTAAGGGAATTAGAAAATGAACTTTTCAACATAAAAATCGGGAATGAGATCAATGTGGCGTCCTTGAGAAGTTACATTAAAGAATGGGTCCAAAGGGAAATGAAGCAGGTCGTCAATGAAAGGCAACAGATAGTTGGCATGGTTTCATTAGTCATCGACGACAACAATAAAAAGGCATCAGCAAGCAAATAAAAAAAGAGGTGATATGTACCATCAATGTAAGTCTATACCGATCACATCCTTCTTTGTTTATCGATCCATTTATTCCACCTTTTTAAATAGAAATGTCTAGCCAAAGACTGAGACCTTCCAATTTCTTCTTTTCAGGTATTACTCTCTACCGTCCCCCACTTCTTCTTTCCACAATCATATTTCTTTTACATATTTCTCTTATGGTCCACGAGAGCCCCAATCCCAGTCTATATGACAAACACATTTAAATTTCCAGGAATATGTAAGAGAAAATATTATTGTTTGATATATTTCAAATAAAACTGTTTTTATCTCTTTCTATATTTATGTGCTCATAAATTTTTATCTTCAACTATGTTGAATGTCAAGAAATTGTGTTTATTTAATTTGAATGTAACTTTATATGTGTCTTTTGTGTTTGATATTTTTCTCATGCATATATTTTTCTCCTGTTATGCATATAACTTTTTTCGTCCTAGCACATATAGAGACACACAAGTCAGATGGTCTATGGAAATTGTACTTAACTCTAACAAGTTGAAAGTATATATTGAAAAGATAAAACATGCAAGGTAGGAATGGAAATTGTACTTAACTCTAACCAGCTGAAAGTATACATTGAAGAGATAAAACATGCAAGGTAGGAACAAAAATTTCGAACATAGAAAGTCACACTACTGGAAAGAACAAAAATTTTGAACATAGCAAGATGGATTATATAGTTTCCAAAAACAAATGCGACTCTAGAGGCCACATGTCATTTACTGCATGGATACCACATGCGACTCAGCAAGAACCGAGACGTCCTGGGGGGATCCTACTGTTTGAGCCTTATCACAACGAGCCTAAGTCTCAATAGAGTTTGATCCCTAGTGGGCTCAGTGAAAATCATTGTCCCCCACCAATAGGCCCCACATCCTTGACTTCCATGCACCACAAATGTTGAACGAAATGTTGACGAATGTTTAGTGACTAATATAAGGGTGGGTCCTTTCCCACAAATTCTAACTTTCAACTTCAACCTCGGCGGGTGTTACTGCTATGCGGGATTTTTTTTAACTAATCAAAATCTATTAAACACATTTCAATCTATCGATTACATATGTCATTGATTACAAGGAAAATAAATAATAATGAGGACCCACGGTAACCACACTGTGGTTTACATGCAGTTAATATATTCTATTGCACTAGTAAGTCAAGTCAACTGGTTCACCTTATCATCCAGATCAAGTTTAACTGAGCTTTAGACTTAAGGCTCTATTGTCTCATAATCTGCATTGGTATCTTCATTATCGGCATGATGTTTTCTCCTCTTACCATAGATGAACTGGGTGAGAATCTGTGGCGTCCTTGTTAAGGGTTCGCCTCACTAATATTCATGAATATTATAAGGGTAAATGGAAGAATAAATAATAACATTTGGAAGCCTTCATACACTTATCATACTGAACACAACTCTGCAACGTCTACTGTGAAAGGATACAAAACAATCTAAGAGGACACATACTGTTGCATCTACAAGCCATGACATATCTGACTTTAGTTTCTTCCATTCCAAAGTCCTTATAAGGATGTTGCATACATCCACAAGCATATTTTACAGATAAGTCAGCTACTTTTCCCTCAGAATAGAGTAAATAGTGTTAAATATATTGTACCCTCAACAGTATGATCGTACACTGCCAGCTATACTGGACAGTTGTACTTTCTATTTTTGTCTTGCTTGAGCATATATAGCTCAACCATCTTACATTGTAATAAGCTCTTCAGTTTTGTTCTGTACTTCTTCACACATTTGAATATACTATTCTTTTCTCTCTTCTTTTCTCTACCCTTCACAATTTATCATGGTATCAGAGCTTCAGGTGTAAGCCTCTTCACACAGTCGGGAGAGCAACTCGATCCTCACAGCGCAGAGCCTCACAGATCTTGAGAGCACGCGTCACAGACTTTTCACAAGGTTTGGAAAGCTGTCTGCAATACTCTTTAAAGATTGTCGTGAGAAGCTAGAGGAGGAAGCAGAGAATGCAGAAGAAGAAACTTGCACAATTTTCTCAAAGAACCGTCAAAGATTGACACAGAAGAGCTGTAGAACGAAAGAAGTTTAAAGTACTTGAAGATTTCGCTTCAATTCGTTAAAGATTCAAGCAGAAGGCTGAATCGTTTAAAGACTTTTGAAAATAGCTCAAATCTGTCAAAGATTGTAGCAGATCATGAAGAAACCATGAAATTCTTTCAAATCTTTGAAAGATTCACAAATCTTTTCTTCCGCAGGAGAAAATTCCGT
>JZKD02S1672687.1:2446808-2459076 GCA_000966675.3 Picea glauca | reverse complement strand
AATATATTGTACCCTCAACAGTATGATCGTACACTGCCAGCTGTACTGGACAGTTGTACTTTCTATTTTTGTCTTGCTTGAGCATATATAGCTCAACCATCTTACATTGTAATAAGCTCTTCAGTTCTGTTCTGTACTTCTTCATACATTTGAATATACTATTCTTTTCTCTCTGCTTTTCTCTGCCCTTCACAATTTATCAAATAGCCATCGAAACAATTCAATTCGAATGAAACGAAAAACTAAAATTACCTTCCTGCATATGTTGCATTACCAGTGAGCGCAAACATGAACATCATTGGATTTAGACCCTGTGTAAGCATTATATACATACATACAGTCAATCTTGTTAAGGAAAATACCTACTTACATCCTTAACTAGTTAGTTAGTTAGTTTACCGTTACAAGAGTTGGTAACTCTAGTAACCATACTGTTTAACTATACATGTTCATATTAATAAAATACACATCAATAGTGTAGTGTGTTGCATCAATTTTGTCTCTACTTAATCTTTTCATGGTATCAGAGCGGGTCTAGGGTCTAGGCCTCACTTCATCACTGGAGGGCCCATAGACCCAGGGTTATGATTATGAAAGTCTCTCCCTTTGAGAGAAGAGGAATCGATCTTGAAAATGTCTCTGTATAGTAGAATTGGAGTGAGAATGTGCAGCGAAGGAGTTTTGAAGATGTTGCAAATAGATCTCTGCGTAAAATCGCATGAAAAAATCAGAGGAAAGATTCGTGGAGGAAATTGGTAGGCCGAGAGTGTTGACATAAAACTGCAGAATTTATGTTGTTTAATTTGGTTGGAAAAATACTATATACATGGTGTTTGGAAGTTTAAATGGAGAGTGGATCCATGGTTGTCGAAAGCATTTAGATGGTTTGAGGAGAACAAATCCCTGTAACAAAGGATAGACTGAGTGGCCTGAGAAAGATGTGGTCATAGAGGCTATTTGTTGACGTAAAGGTTGGGCAAGTGAGATTTGGACTTCATTAAAACTCAAAGAGAGAGGGCATCCGCAGCAGAAAATAACGGATCATGGATAGCAGAAATTTTAGAGAGAATTAGAACCCTTGAAGTAAGGGTCGGAATCTTGAGAACCATAAGCATTACCTTAAGCATTATTTAAAAAAGGATAAATGAAGTGTTTTATATCGAATCTAAAAGAGGTTGTATAAAAGCAAGTGGTTTATTTTAAATTTTAATTTCAAAGGAAGTGTGATTTATTTTTGGATTTGGTAAAGAGACATCAAGAAGTGAGTCAAGAATTAAAAGTTTAAGCCAATGAAAGAGTAATGTATGGAAGATATTCATGTGGAAAATCTGAAAAAATGAAAATATGTTGAAGGATTTATGAGAATTGAAATTTTACATGTCTTGGAATTTGAAATGTAAAAAGGTATTGAGCTTAGCTAACTCAATACTAATGTAGTTGTTTTGTTAGAATTAGCTACTCTAATAAATGACAAGAGAATATGGAAATCCAAGACGAAAGTAAATTCAAGAGGAAAAATTCATATTTATTTTGACTTTTATTAAGAAGTTTGCAAAGAGCGAAGCAACTTCAGTGAATCGAAGAAGCAAATTTCAGTTAGGCGAGAGACATATCAATGAATCGAAGAAGCAGGTTCCAATGAAGAAGAGTCTCCATGAAGCAAATTGTTTGCAAGACATAATATCGAGGCTTCTAAGGAGAAGAAGTCGCAAGACAAAATCGTTGACGCTGAGCCATTTTATGGACAACGTTTCCGCATTATTGAGGGGTGTATGTTCGGTTGTACCCGACACCCCATAAGACACTCAAGTAAGTATTTTTTGGTCTATGTTTTTTTGGTCCCATTTGTAAGAAGTTGTGAGCTTTGTTATAGGCAAGCTTTGTTTCCCATGTTCAGTAAGCCCTTGAATCAAGCCTACATAGGTCAATATGTGATCATGTAGCATGTATCCTTGGTTCCCTTGAATCAAGCCTACATAGGTCAATATGTGATCATGTAGCATGTATCCTTGGTTTCGAGCAGCATGAAGCATTGGCCATGATACATCACAACTATCCCTAGTTTCGAGCAGAGGCACTGACCACAAGGAATGTGGTATAAAGTCCACTTTGGTAGAGGAATGTGGTATTAAGTCCACTTTGGTAAAATAATGTGGTATTAAGTCCACTTTGGTAGATATAAGGGTATCTACTTGTATGCTAAGATGATTGTATCAGATAATTTGAATCTTAGATTAACATGGGAAATGTGAGATATTAATCTCAAAGTTGATTAGGACCAAGTTTTGTTTAGGGGGAGTGTGAAGTATAATGCATTGGATTGCATTTACGCTGGTGATAGTGATAGTGTGAAGTATATTCAATTTTGATGGAAAGGTCCTTGCAAGTTGTGAAATATAGACGATGTAAGGAATTGATTTAATGGGCCAAAGGTTTTGATCTGACTGAACAGTTTGACAAATTACAGCAGTTTTCAATAACAGTTTTATATAATGTAGGCATAAGAGCCTCTCCAGGATTTAAAAAGTGTTGTTGAGCTTACATTTTTCCATATTTGTGGAAGGCGTCCACCCATATAGATAGCAGCCATAATCCACCCCAAGCTTGTTCCTACTAGATGGGTAGACTGTTCACCTATCATTAAGTCGCTGACTGTAATTTTGATCGCTTCCTAAACATGCACAACATCACTGAATAATTACATAGCTAATCAATTCATGTTGTTATTTTAAATTATTCTAAAGTCTACAGCGTTCTTGCATGTGCAATACGATGCTGCAGATTACAGTTACCTGAAAAACTTTCCTGCCTGTTAGTAGAACTGATGCCCTTGAATCTACGTTAGTAGAATCGAAGGTTTGAAAGGCGTTGTTTGCGTGTAAATGGAAGTAATTGAGCCCACCAACTAACAATACTGTTGCAGCTACCTGGAGATTACAAAAATAGAAAAAACAAACTTAGTACTACAAGAATTAGCCTACACAGTGTAGTGTGCTATTTGAATTCTTAGGACTTGTCGAATCATTGTTGGCTAGTAATCCTGAATCGTCTAAATATGACTGGTTCAAAGTAAAACTCGGCCAACTCCGACCAGAACCACGGGATGATGCAGATATATACGAGCCTGGAGTTGGAGTATGACTGCTTGCTAGAGATCTCGCAGACCTGGAAGATAAACATTTGATGAAGTCCATTAGCATCATATGACTTGATTCATGGTGACGAACCATGATAAAAATACCACGAGATTTCAAAAAATAGAAAGCAAGATCGGGGATGACATTCTGGTATTTACATGTAATATATGTTGCTGCCAATGGATCTCTGACTACTTGGCGAAATAGAGGGAATAGGTAAACTAGAAGCAGGAATCCCAATAGATAATTTCTTGAGATCTGTATCATTATCATTGGCTAGCTCTGCGAAATAGTCTATATTCTCCAGTACGTTCATAGGCTCTCTAGGCTCGGACATATCCTTGCTTTCACAGTCCTGTTTTTGCAAAAGAAATATAGCATTACAGTTTGATAAGCTGAGTTTGATAAAATTATACGCGGAATATAAACATGCCATAAGCATATCGTACCGTGGTTGATGACTTCCTTTTCCTGGCTTTCCACTACTTGTAAATATGGCCATAGTATAGACTTTGCAAAACTAGCACCACAGTGGTAATTGTATAAAGCTGCACAGATAAAAGGAAATAGTGACTCTGTAGATATCATCAAATAACACAATAGATATTACAATATAATTTGGATATTATAGTTTGAATCATGAAGAATTCTTACCAGCGTTGTGTAGAACTGTGTAGGGAGCTGCAAGAAGAATCAGGTTTTATATATCAGAAGCGCTAAAACAAGTAATACATTTCGTACTAAATCTGTAGTTCAGAGCCAATCTTTGTTGAGAACCAGGCTTGCGAGCATCCATCAAACGACACGTAATTGGAGATAGTTGAGCAAAACAATCGATCATCTAAAGGCGACTTCGGTATTTTTGTCTTTGGATTTGTTAATTGTTAAGCAACGAATTAGAGTAATATAAACATGTGCCACGGGGTTAGGTACAGGAAAGCCAGGTCCAAACCTGTGGGGTAGGTTACTCTTCAGGCTGTTCAGAGAGATTATTACGTGCAGTACAATCCATTCGACAACATTTGCCCTTGTTTCAGTTTTTTTTAGTGACCATTATTTCACTGGACATAAAACTTGATAAAAAAATTTGGTTAGTGATCATTATTTGGCTGGGTATGTAAACTAAATGTATTGGAGGCTAGAAATTCAAGTTTAACTGTTCGTCAAGTGGATATTTTGGGCTAGTTGGGGTTTCCAGCTTTTTTGGCTGGGTATGTAAAATAAATGTATGGGAGGTTACAATTCTATTTCAATTGTTGGTCACTGGATATTTAGGGTTAGTTGGGGTTCATGGTCTATAAGATTTTGGATTAATTGAAAGGTATAGTTTCTTAAGTGATAATGAGTAGATAATTTATTATTATTTGAAGGATTTAGATAAAGGAATTGTGAAAGTTCAATTTTATAGAAGTTAAAATTAATTTAAAATTAATAAAAAAAAAGTATAATAAAATATTAATGAGAAAAGAGGGTTTTAAATCAAATTATAATTAATTATATATTAAAATATTATTATTAAATTAATTTTTTTATATATAAATTAATAAAACTAATTTATTTATACTTTTATTACTAAGTAGTTAATTATTTAATAGTTAAATAAAATGAAATGGATACATAGTATCATAAGTAATCACTTATCCTTTTAAGATTTGATAAACCAATTAAGTTTTAGTGAACGTTAATCATCATCATTTTATTTTATATATGAATAAAAATAAATAAATTTATATATCTTAATAAATTTATCAACACAATACATAATTGATTATATTCAACATGGTTCAAAATAATATAAAAAAACATAAATATATTGAAGTTTAAACATGAATGCCATTTTTTGTAATTGGCAATGCAATCCCAAATGGAACACCTTTTATATCTATTGGACTATTTGCATATATTCCCATGCACTATGAATAGGGTGCTTTCGAACCCATCTAAAGGAGTATCCTCATAGAATCTTCATTTTGTTAGTCTCATTAGAGGGTTTCTCTTTCCTAGGATCTATTTTTGTTGGTTTTGATGATTTTACATTCATAAGTTTGGATCCTATGAGTGAATAAGAAATTTTCTTTGTTGATATGAGTGATTTTTTAGTAGTACAAGTTTTCTATGTCTCATTAATTGGTGATATTTTATGGAAATCATTTATGAAGATTATTCATGGTGATCTTATAACTAGAGGTTAAGGAAAGACTTCTAATGATTATGACTTGTATTTTATGTTGTTTTGACTAAATTATTGGGGAATACGGGAAGATGTCATTTATCTAAATTTAAAGATAATATGTGGTGCTAAAAAAAATTAAAAGATAAAAGGAAATTAAGATACTACAAGGAGGTGGACAGCCCCAATCTAGAAGATCAAAAGTACCTCTCAATTCTAACTATATCAAAGAATAAAATCAACATTGGTCAGATATGAACCAACGTCTACAGAGAAAAATTGGGTGTTAGAAAATTCCAAAAACACACTGGGATGCAAGAATCTATCATCTTTGTGACACTAAAATAGGTGAAGATGAAAAACACTTTCTCCTAGAGTGTCATGCATATACTCAAATCATATCACAATTTATAGTGACCTTCCTAACATCCCAAGTCATGAAAATTATGGTGATCTTGGCCACTTCTCTCAATCCGTTTTAAGCACATAAATAAGATTCTAAAGAAATCTAAGTACTCTCTTACCTTTATTAAGGTATGATAGATCAATTATGTTCCCCATGGACTTTAATTATCATCTTACCTTTACTCTCTTACCTTTAAGTATTTTACTTGTTATTAATATACTTTTCAATTCCTTAAGCATATGAATTACACATCTCTCTCATATGGGGAAGTAGAAAGCACCTATTCATGGGATAAGAATTTTGGCTTTTTATTAATATATATATTTTTAACTCTAGAAAGCTCATTTTGGTGCAATAATTTTTTAATTTTTTTGACTTTGAATTTCTTTATGCATAAATATGTGTATGTATAAAAATGATATAAAAAAAATTGATTTAACATGGACATTGGGATATTTTATTTATGTCCCACATTGAAATGATTTTTTTTCTTATTAATATTTTGTTAAATACAACATTGCAACTCCATATTAAAGAATTGAAGTATTTACACATTCCCTTACTTTCAAGGTCCCAAAGACCAATTTTGGTCTAAGTGGACATCATCATCATCATAAAGTGATATTGAAATATTTTACCTATTATTAATATTTTTTTAAATTTCTTAAGCATTAAGCAATTACACATTTCTCTCTTATGGAGAAGTAGAAAACACCTATAGGTGCCTTTTAGTGCAATGGTAATATTTCACTCTCAATTGATTTGTGGGAGCTTACACACACACTAAGAAATAAAAATCACCTATCCATGGAATAAATTTTATTTTTTTCTGTCAATTACTCTCACTCTCTTTTACTCTTTCTCTTTGTATAAAATTGATATAAAATTATTTTACTTAAGATCCACCTTAAATGAAATAATTCTATATCACAAATGACAAACTAAAACCAGTGGACAGACATAAAAAATTTATATCACATTTTTATAATTCTATATCACAAATGACAAACTAAAACCAGTGGACAGACATAAAAAATTTATTCGATTGAGAAGCTTAAACTGCAAGAGAGTAAAAACCCGCTTACCCCACAACCCATGCCATAAGAAATGCAAGCGAGATTCCCTCTGCCGATCCAGACTTGAAGTTGGCAACGATCTGGGGAATCTCAGCAACAGCCCAGCAGAAAATGCTGCTCAACCCAAACCAGAGAGAGACATAATCTCTCACTCCGCACACACAATCCTTGAGATACTTGTCCACCCACCACACACAGCTTCTTCCAGATGCACAGTGCGTCATGATAAGAGATTATCAAAACTTAATTGCCAAACCTCTCCAAAAGCATGAGAGCCCCCTTCCTTCTCTCTCACTCTTTCTCTCATATATATATATATAAAAGCTAAATCAACGAATTGATTCACAAATGTTAAATAATCGTGTAAACTACAATCTACAGATTAATCTAGTGCCAAGACAAGGCGGGCATATTCTTCGCATCACATCTCATTCCATGCCTAAAGAGCATATATTTCTCTAATCTTTTGTATCAATGTGACGATGTAGGTAGCAAATACAACTCATGACGTTTTCACATGTGAATATCGATCACAAAATAACAAACCGGGTTCAATTTAAGGGTGGAATTTCAAATCAATGCAAACTGTCAAATTTATTATAAATGGTTAAGCGTTTATTACATACCTCAATGAGTGAGGTGTCAAATGATTATGTAATGAGATATTGGTTTCGTTTGTTAGGGTACTGTTATTAAAGTTTTACTATAACTTTCAAAATTACAAGTTAACTAACTGATATATAGTTCAAACGTTAACTAACGGATATATGGTTCAAATGTGAACAGTATTCCGTATTTATAATTAAATTGCCTCGACAATTCAACCATCAAATTCCAACCCCAATCCATCATATTTAATGTTTATATATTTATTACATATTTCAAAACTGTTTAATTACGATGATGCGAGCGCTTGCGTATGTTTGGCGGTGACCCGGTGGTACACCATTGCAATTCTTGTCTCTGTATACAAATGTTAAATTTGGATCCTCGTTTTCGGTATAGATATGGAGGTAGGTTTTCACAGAGGCGTATGATGTTGCATGGATTGTTTTGTAAGTCCCTGCCTTAAGGTAGCAGGACTCTTGTAAACGGATTGGCGTTTTTCATTAATCTTGCACACAAATCTAAAAATATATCCAAAGTTTTAGCTTCCTTTATCAGTGAACACTTTTTCTCCACTTATAAAGTAGTTACACCATTTTTTTTTATCTAATGGAAATATTTGATGTCTTATTTGGCCTTATATTGAAGCCACTTGATTTCAAACATAGGAAAGTTAATGGAAATATTTGAGGTCTTATTTGGCCTCATATTGAAGCCACTTGATTTCAAACATAGGAAAGTGGATATCTATATATGGTAGAATGAATTAATATATCTTAGAATGGATTAATGTTAACTATCAAGTTAGAATTAGTTAACAAACATTAAATGTTTCGCCATAGCCCAAATCATTTCCCTTAGTCGATAAATCATATCTTTTTTCATAGTGTGGTGTCCAAGATTGCATGCAAGATTGGGGTGTCCATCTGTTGTTTTAGTAAACATCTAATTCTAACACATGTACAATAAGTGTTATTTTTTAAGCCAATGTATTAGCCATTACCTCACTTAGTTTATTACCATCATGGTTTCTCTTCTTCATGTGGTGGTTCCTCCTGCATGATAGAACTCGATCTCATTCGATTTCTCTTCTTCCTCCTGTCATTCGGTTTCTCTTCTTACTCGTGTCATTTGGTTTCCATCCTCCTCCAGAGGTTTTCTCCTCCTCCCTTTTCCCTTCTTCATTCGGTTACCATCCTCATCCGGTTTCCATCCTCCTCTCGTTTCTCTTCTTCCTATGGTATGAACCAAACCAATTCTTTCTATGTCAGGAACCAAACCAAAGTTTTCTCTGTCATGATAGAACTGGATTTCTCTTGTCATGATAAAACTCGATCTCATTCAATTTCCATCCTCCTCCCGTTTCTCTTCTTCGTGGCATGAACCAAACCAAAGTTTGCTCTATCATGATAGAAATCGACTTGATATAATTTGGGAGACACCATGGTCAGTGGCATCATTTACGTCTAGCATCCATCAGCTTGTTTACTGGCAACAAGAATGGACTACCCCAACAATCTGGCCTTCGACCACCTACATTGTCACAATCTGGTCTTCCACTACCTACATTGTCACCAAGAAGACGATACTATTGTCACAAAGAAGACCACATTGCATTGTGAGAAGGTGAGTCAAATAAAATTTACCACTAACGCTTCCACATAATTTATTTTCCTTCATTTTTTACAGTAAATTTCTAGCCTGTTAAAAACACAAAATTACCCCCTACTATTTACCTTTCCTCTTGCACGAATGTACACTTTGGAGATTCTCACAAAATGTTTCTTGGCCTATCCAAAATAGTCCTAGAAATAACAGAAATTGTAAGACGTCCAATAAACAATATAAATCATTTTTTTCAATAAACGGATCATAATGCATAGAAACACACAGATCAATTAACTTGATGGTTGCATCGCTTTCCTGCGCCTGGTACATTGCCTTCAATACTAAGTTGAAGGAAGCAAAGTTGGGCACAATTCCAGAATCTTCCATCTATGCGACCAAATCCAGCAAATCGCCCGCGGATGCGCCAATCATCAAATTAACACACAAGTAATGATTATAAAGATTAATGTCAAGCTTTCTAGCCCGATCCAACGATCTCAACCAGAGTTCGAACATTTCCTTAATGCTAAACCACTTTTGTGAAGTCATCCAATCTACAAACACATTGAGTATGTTGGGCAAGTCAAACGATTGGGAAAATATCTGCAGTCTAGTGGTCGAGCGCTGGTCATATGGAGTCGGATGAACAAGACATTGATTAGATGACAAGACAATGGGAATGAGAGACTGTGGAGCAACGAGGTTAGCACTCGTGGGGTTTCTCTAATTTTCTTGATACAATGTGGTGTTAGCACCCTAGGGGGAGGCACCCTGGGCAAGGGTGTTGTTTGACTAAGGAGCGGGGTAGTCTGGGGGGCAAATCGTTCTGGGAAGTGGTCGTGGTTTCAAGCCTTGCTTCCCGCAATATAGGGTAAAATGAAATGGCTTCAATTGATGATGGGTTCTTGCTACTAATGGTGTTGGTAGATCGATTTGGTTAGATCTCAACCCATAATTTAATTTTGTATTGTCTAACAGAGACAAAAGCTACTACAACATCAGACATATGTCATCTATAAACACATGTTTTCTTATCATTCTCCATTCGTCGGATGTAAATGCACTCAACATATGGTCTGGTTACACCCCCTTACTTAAAGGCAAGGGCTTGTTTCTTTGCATCTCCCCTTGTTTTCAGTACGACGGGGACCATTTCATATGAAGATATCATATCGATATTACAATCGACTATGAGAAATTGGTGAAAGTGACTTTAATGGTTATATGCATCTTTCATCCTTTGGCACGACGCAACAAGCCATGCCAGATGTTGAGAGATGTTGTTTAGAGTCTTTCAGATATGTAAAATATTTCAATGTCAGTTACAAATAAAATATTTCAATATTCACTTTAAATAAAATAAGTTTATATCAATTTTATAGATAGAGAAAAAGTGAATGTCTAGGAGAATAAATAAAAGTAAGAAAATCGTTATTTGGTAAGTATTTTATATATGATGGAAATGTGTAATTCCTTCGATGATTATGACATTTAAAAAAATATGTCTTTATATGCATATGCATAATGCATAAAGCAATTAAAAGTGAAAAAATAATATTGCACCAAAAGACGTGTGTGTGTGGGATGATGATATATGTGTGTGTAGGTGTGTGTGATGATGATGATATTGTATGTGTGTGTAACCCAAATTTACTTGTAGTAAATACTTGGTGGTTTATGTAACGATGAAAATTCATATAATGCATGTAACAATGCCACTTATAGATAATTATATATCTATGAAACCCCAAGTTTTAACAATACTTTTCCCTGTGGATGTTTCTTTGACGAAGTGTTAGGGTTTTACCACGTAAAAAATTTCCTTTGTTTTTAATGTGTTAGTTGTTTCCTTATGTTCTCACTATTGTCTTTGTATTAATTTTGTGTTGCAATATTTATCTTTCCGGGTTCCCCATTTCCAATCCATCAAGTGATATCAAAGAAAAGAGGAGAGGATTGTTGTGGGAGGCTAGATCATTAAGTCGGGATATCACACACACATATATCAATTGAAAGTAAAAAACCGTTATGGTTAAAACATATGACTGGTGTGTTTCTCTTTATAAGGAAGATGTGTAATACCTTCCATGCTAAACATGGACTTGACACATGGTGCACACATACATATATCTTAAGAACCAACATAGATCCACCTTAACCCTAGATCTATCATGTGCCAAGAGAGATTAAATTCATTTAGGTGTAAACCTTAAAAACAAATTGCACCCTTGTGGATTTGATGCTTCTCGGGCATGACAAATCTAGAGTTAATATTGTTCTACCTTGGTTGCATCAAAGGGGGCTTTCTACAACCCAATATGATGGAGATATGTAATCACTTCCATGTGCAACATGGAGTTGACACATGGAATTTAAAAAAAATAATGATAACAAAAAAAAATGTCATCCATAAACAAAATATTTCAATATCCACATTAAGTAAAAAAACTCTATATCAACTTTGTATACAAAGAAAGAGTGTAAGATAATAACAATAATAGAAAGTTAAAAAACAGTATTACATTTATCTATGTGATTTATACTTCCTATTATGATGGAAATGTTTAATTCCTCCAATGTTTTAATATGGAATTTACATGTGACATTTAAAAAAATGTTAATAAGAAAGAAAAAAATTCAATGTGGCCATAAATAAAATATTCAGATGTCCATGTTAAGTAAAATATTTTAATATCATATTTCTATACATATACATATATGTTTGTGTGTGTCCATAAAGCAATTGAAACTGGAAAAAATCTTATTGCACCAAAAGACACTTTATAGAGCTCACAAAAAAGTATTAATAATAAAAAAAAATCGTATTACATGGATAGGTGTTTTCTATGTCTCTATATGAGGGAGATGAGTAATTCCTTCAATGTTTGAAGAATTTAAAAAAATATTAATAACAAGTAAAATATTTTAATTATTTTTACATATATATAAATCCATATAGATATGATGATGATGGTGATGATGATGTCCACTTAAATCAAATTTGGTCTATCATACCTTAAGAAGGTAAGGTCAAGATGTGTAATTATTCCAATGCTTTAATATGGATTTGATATGTGTCATTTAAAGAAAATATTAATAAGAAAAAAATATTTCAATGTGGACCATAAATAAAATATTCAATGCTTTAATATGGAGTTGACCTATGTTATTTAAAAAAATATTAATAAGAAAAAAATATTTCAATGTGGGCGATAAATTAAATATTTCAATGTCCATGTTAAGTAAAATATTTTAGTATCACTTT
>JZKD02S1672687.1:2436571-2446578 GCA_000966675.3 Picea glauca | reverse complement strand
ATGTATATCCAACTTAAATATGGATCTATCATGTGCCGAGAGGGATTACATCCTTTGATATGCAAACATTTCCTCAAGTTTTGTGCACTAAAAAAAATTTGCACCTCAATGGTGTTATACACCATTTTGTCACACTTTGCTAAGTGTAATAAGTATCACATTTCACTTTACTAAGTGGCGTACCTTATTCCTCTCACTTTTTCAAAGTGTCGCCATCTCCACACCATGCATGAATGATCCATTACATTCCCTTGAGCATCAAGAAGAGGAAAACACCTTTAAAAACCCTCACATTTTCTCTTTTTCACTTTGTTGGACCATGGAGGAAGCCTTTCCTAGGCTAGGGGTGAGTCGATACTCATTTTCCAGTGATAGGGGAGTGTCCTAGATGCCCTGTCCACCTCTATGGGGGAGCGTCGATGAAGATTGGATCAAACTCCATGATTTTAGGAGGAATCTTCGAGGAATTTCTAGATAGTTCTTGGTTTGTTTTCTTGTTTTCATCAAGATATGGTTCAAATTTTATTCCATCCTTGTTTCTATCCATCAAGATAACTCATATCCCACCTTATCCTCAATTATATTCCCGATTTATCTTAGTAGTTATTCCTTCCTGCATCTATATAACCAGGGCATTCAAGGTGAGGAAGGGGATAGAGAAAGAAGTATATCAAACTTATGAGATTGTCAAGGAGAGCCATAAATTTTCTTGTGTGGAGTTGAACGTGATTCATGTTCAAGGGCCGAAGAAGGAATCTTGGAGGATTGCAACATCATTAGGTTGTAAACTTCTTGATTTTAATTTAATAAAAGAACTTGTCCTATTTCTCTTAAATTTTCTTATCCATTTCTTGTCTATTTAATCACTTTTTTTAAGTTATCAACTAGTCGGGTTTCTATTACTTAATAATAGATAGTAGTATGAGAAGTTTCATTTGTTCTTGCAGGATCGAATTCGTGAGGGGGCTTCTTGGATTGGATATCAATCGTTGGAGTGGCGAGGACAAATGTTAGAAATCAGGTACACACACCTTTTCTCCTTCTCTATCAACCCTCCCACAAGAAAATAGAATTATTAGTTAAGAGGATGTTAGTGTCCACTTGTTAGATTTTGTCTCATTTCAAGGAAACTCAAGTGAGGGGAACTGAACCTGTCCGTAAGGGGAGAATTCTCAGAACAGAAAAATGGTAGCTCCACTAGGGGGAATCATCTAGTTCTTCTTAGGTTCCCAGCCACTATACCCTTTGAATTTGTTTATTATTTTCTTATTTTATTTTGGCACTCCTTTGCTCATCAATCCATGACCTTTTCTAAGGATTTTTTTCAAATCTGAGCTTTCAGGGCCTCCACAGAGTGTCCATCACCCCTTGGACACGTCATGTTTAACTACTACATAGCGTCTTGGATGCTTGTGATCTGTATTTTATGAGCATAACAAAATGACTATAGATTATTAACAGATGCTTAACACAGAATAACAAAGGTACAATAAAACTAGTTTTCTATTCAACAAGGAAATAAGATGAAACTGTAAAATGCAGCGAAAAACAAGCTTGCTAGAATGGTGGCCGCTTATCTCTGAGAAGAGATGTGATGACTCCTCTCATTCGCAAGAAGATGATTACAATGAGGCTATGAAGGCAATTTTACAATAAACAGGAGTGTCAAAAACCCTAGACATAAAAAAACCTAACCCTAGGAGAAGAAGCGCCAAAAGTCATGTGGGCCCCATTTGGGTAAGTCGGTACATCAACTTCCTGGGGTCGTAAATTTTGCATACGATCTCCGTTTTAGGCATACGATAGCCCATTGGAAAGATCTATCTGAGGACTAAAATTGTTGATGAAAAATTCATGGTGAAATACTTTGATCGGAAGATACCCAAAAAACATCGTTTAGGGCCTCAAAACGGCTCCGAAAGTTCAGGACCCGAAAAACTGCTAAAAATAGTAAATTACCAAAATTGCCAGAAACTTGTTTTGAGCCAGCTGGAAAAGGTGGGTGGCCATCGATATCCACATATATCATATTGTTTCTATACCATTAGGGAGCGTCCATCACTCCTTGGATTCCTTGTCTATTACTTTGGAGGAGCATCCTCCTCTAGTAGCATCGTTTTTTAGCCTTGTTCTTTGCTTGTTTCTCAGATTTTGTTCATTTTTTCTCTGTGACTATTTGAGGCTCTTTCTTGATTCTCTATGATCAGTTATGGATGGTTGGATGAGTTTGATCATCTCTTTTATTAAGATATTTTGGTTGCTTTATTTTGCATCCTTTTTTCAACTTGCATGTGTGCTTGAGATTGCCTAGTTTTTAGCCGAGAGACTCCTAGTTTGTCTTTGACTGTGTTTGATTGAGAATTTGACATTTGTCACTCCTTTCATTTCCTTCTTTGAGTTTCCAAAGTTTTTTTTTTTTTATCCTTTTTTTCTTCATTGAAACATCTCGCTTTTGTAGATGATCAAGACTCTCTTGTTTACCACAACCCATCTTTGAACAATGTTTCTTGCTACTCATGTTTTGAGGATTTTCATGACTATTTTTCTTCTTTCTCCTTTGCATCTTTGAGTCCTTTATTGAACAAGTTATATCACACTTTGTTTCTTTCAGTTCTCATCTTCTTTTAGTGCAGTTTGTTTTATTTCTCTTTTGTCTCATATTTGTTTACGTCAAACATAGATCTCTTTCATTTCTCTTGAAAGTTAAGAAGAGAAAAAAATTGCATATCTCCTTGCATACATTATCAATCAAAGATTTGTTTTCATTCTTTAGGAAAAAATTGTTGATACACGTTTGGAAAAAGAGCTAGTTTTGCATGTGCATTTTGGTTTTCAGAAACATTTTCTTGGTAGTTTGGCATCATCTTGATCCCTAAAATTGAATGTTGCATAATTTTTATTTATTTCTTCTATTAAGAAGAATAGAACTATTCTCTTTCCCATACATAGAATTCATCAAAAATAATGAACTGCATCTCATTTTTTTTCATTCTATTCAGGTCAGGTCTCTCACACCTCATCAGTTTCATCTCCATGAACACTTTGAGTAAAATTCTATTAAAATAAACCATGTGCTAATAAAATCAACTAGAACATTTTCTTTTTTTAACGCATGAACAATAGCACAGGATCAGGGTCTTTGGACTAAGTGAAGTGAGTAAATTGTCAAAGACTACTAAATAGACTGTAGAGCACTAAAGAGTGTACAAATCCAAATTTCGTATAAGCATAGCCGAGAACCCCCTCTCACACAGGGGCTCAACACGAGGTTGCATGTCGAAGAGAAGCGAATATTACCCCTCCAAAGCTTGACCAATCATAGCGGAAAGAGTGTATATTGGGGGTTTTTACTGAAGTGTCACTGACTCATTTGGTCTCGGTACTTCGTGAACTTCGAATCCATTAGGGGTCCTTTGGATTCTACTGGTCCACTTGTCCTTAGACCTTTGGAATAATTTTGGACTTTGATATACTTCCCATACGTTAGGTCCTGACTATTGACTATACCTGCATAGAGGCTGACTGTGAGTTGGTAACCTTAGTGGTCTTTCCTAGGTATTTATAGAGGTGAATGTGGGGGGATTCCCATGGTACCCGTGGAAGACGTTGTATCACACTCTCTTTACCCTTGGAGGGTGATCCTGTGAAAGAGAAGATTGATTGCACCAAGAAGGGATCTTATGTGGAGGTTGGGGTAACTGCTTCTCATTTCTTCACTGGTGGATTTATATCCCATCTTCAGAAGATCCTTGAACCTATTTTTTCTTGGTTGATTGCTTTTATTTTTCTTAGGAATTTGTTTCTTTGACTTTTGTAGTCGGCCTTAGGATCAAATATTTCACATTATACAAGGTATGGAACCTGCCATTCAGGAACCTCATCACAATGTTTCCTATGAAGGAATGATCGAAGATCAAACTTCTAAGACCAGGAGAATATCTCCTAGAAGTGACCATCACGTAGAATAAATGGTAATAACCTTCGTAAAAAGCCTTTCATCTTACACGAATCCTCTTTTTACAGATCACTTGGCCAACCACTCACTGATCCACCATCCATGAGGTATGTTGATGCTTAGTCTTCTTATAGATTACCACCTCGTTCAACCACTACACAATCTTTTGGTGTGAATCTGTCATCTTTTGGTTTTCCTAAATGACTTGGGAATTTAACTTTTTCCAAAACTCCTGTAGTTGATAATGCTGGTGCTTCTTCTTTACCAGAAACATTGGTGACCCAGGAAACCCCAAATCAACCACTTGGCATACATATTCCTTTGCACATGGGTCAGGTAATATTCCTGCTTCATTATGTTCACAGATGAACACACCAATTTATTTACTTGGTTGTCCCATTGGTCAGATGGCCAATAGTCAAGGCGTTCATACAACCATGATTACACAAGCTACTCATCCTCCATATTAACCATCGTATATTATTACATCCTATATTGGAGGTCATTTATAAATGGAAGATGAACCTTTAGCTGGGGGGAAACCTTCAACTACAAGGAAACTTTTTACTTGGGGGAAACCTAAATGGTTGCAAATTCAACCATCTTGGGTAAAAGTTGCACCTACAAGTCCCTCTATCCCTACTACCATTGGCATGTATCATGGAAAACCATTACCAGGAGTTTCTAACCCTTTGTGGGGTCAACCCAATCCGGAAGACATTCTTCTGCAAGGAACTTTTCCCTTTCAATATGTAAACCCCATGATTCCAATGAAATAGTCCCTTCAACCACAATACATGGGGGGAGCATTCGGTCAATATTAGTACGTAGTAGTTCCATCTATTCAATCTTGATACATGGGTGGAAAATTAGGACAACCACCTTAAATGGGTGGACAACCGAGGAAGCCACCATATATGGAAGGATCATCTAGCTTTTCCATCTCGCTGCAACCTGAATACAACCCTAATGGTGTTCACATTCTATATGGTTATGACCATTATCCACACACCAACCGACAAATTCCATTCTTGTCTATGCTAGATCTTCCATATCTATCATGTTTGAGAAACGATCCCATTCAACATGCCCCAGTTTGGCAAGCCATCCCTACCAAATTACCGTCCAACATCCTAAAATTCAATGGAAAACCTCGGGAAGATCCTAACAATCATGTTATGACTTTCCATTTATGGTTTTCTTCAAACTCTTTGATTGATGATTCCATCCATATTATACTTTTTCAGAGAACCCTTATAGGTGTAGCAATGAAATGGTATATTGAATTGTCGTGTAACTCCTTTGTCAACTTTAATTCTCTTTCCATGACCTTCCTGATGCATTTTTAGTTTCCTATATGGTAGGATACTGATACATAACTTTTGATCTCACTCCGACAATCATCTTCCACCCACATATCTCATCATATTCATGAGTGGAGATAGTGGAGACGGTTTATTAAATCTCCCATTCCATACCAATTCCTCACAGATTGGTTTACAAAGGCTCTCTTGCCTCCCATTTCCCATTTTGTTGCTATTGGAAATGTTGTTATTGAGGAGAAGGATATCATCCATGCATAGTATTTGGACTTGGTATATTCCCATTCTGGCACACTTCATGATCTTATCCCTATTGCTCCTTGTCCTTCGAATAATCCAACAAAACCTGCTTCAGAACCAAGTTCCATTTTAGACAATAAGAATATTTCTTCTTCTGCTCAAAACTTGGAGGTGAATGCATTCCAATCAACTTCATATCATCAACTAGGAGGTAAAAAGAAAAACAAGGGTAAATCCAATAAATCTTATAATGATAAGGATAACCCAAATACTGTTGATACTCAACCGAATAGGAAGGCTAGGTTTCCTTGCATGATCTGTGAGGAAGACCACTACATGAAATGTGTCCCTCGTCGTGAGTCGGTCGCTAAATTTATGAAGGGTGCCTGCCAATCGGTTCAAAAACAACATCTTATTGCACAAAATCCTTCCCCTCTGGAAGGGGGAAACACAAGTCATTCCTACCATGGAGATGCTTCTATGAGCGCCTATGAGGTATACATGTTTAAGGAGATTAATGTAATGACTTGAGACTGACAACACTCCTCCAGGTGATCAAGCTAAGGGAAAGGTTCTTGATCATCCCTCCACATCCACTCCTCCATCTTCTACTCCTCTTTAGAATGAGAATCCAACTCCAATGTATTTTTTCACCCGCCCAAGAGCATCATTCAAAAAGCGACATTTAATCCAAATTTTTGTTGCACAAAAATAAATAATTGTTAAATATTTTCCGCATGTTCCTTATGCTATGTTATCCCTAGGTTCTCCTAAACTTAAATAGTCCCCTACACCCTTGAAAGTGTTTGATGGACATGGTTTCCAACCTCATGGACTCTTGCAATCTTTCACTGTGACATTGAAGCGTCAGACTGTTTCGGTCGACATCGAAGTAGTTGACACGCCCATGGATTACAATTTGTTACTTGGTTGTACTTGGATCTATGTGATGACTACCATCACATCTATAGTGTTTCGTATATTATGCTTTCCCCATCAATGAAACATTATCATTGTTCACCAATTGGACTATATAACTCCATATCTCCACAATGTTGTGACGAATGATGTCCCTTTTCTAGGACAATGTAGTCTTGAGAGTGTAGGAGTAGCCTCCTTAATGATTCCTCTCTCATGAGGAATTTTCCTTTACCTGATCCTACCACCCCACAAGTTGCCACGCTAAATATGAATTCAAACCAGGTGAAAAAATCCCTAGAATCATCCGATCCTTTGGTAGTCCCTAGTCTAGAGGAGCATAGTTCATTGTCTCTATCAAGATCGTTAAAAAATTAAATAGACCCCCCTCCATTCCAATCAAGTCTCACTCTAGATCGCGTACTTGAACCTTCTTTTCCTCCACCTAGTGAAAATGTTCCTATTCGTAACTAGATGCCTAAATGATGAAAGAAGAAAAAATTTCGAAGGAAACGAAGCTTGGGGGCAGGTCTCCAACCTATGGGAATCATGATGGAGTGAACCAACTAGATTCTATCATGCAATATTGGGGAAAAACACCTCTAGAGAGACACACTGCTATGAGTGATCCTCACCTGGGGGTCGTTCCCATCATAATGTACTAGTATTTTCTAGAACAAGCTTAGTCTTTGTTCTTTCTCATGCTCATAAATACATGAGAATAGGTTACCAATCTCAATCTTTGTTCTTTATAGTGCTCATTAATAAATTAGAATAGGTTATCAAGTATACTTTTATCTCTTTTTCGAACCCATACAAAAAATGAAATCTTTGGAGTCTCCTTTAAGCTCTTTTTAGACTCTCTAAACATGAAAATATTGTCGAGCGAGCTTGATTCCTTTCACACTCGTTAAAAGGATTAGAAAGGGCATATTTCAAGTGATAGTTTACCCCTTTCTTGGCCTTGTTAGACTAACTACAAAAAAGGAATACTCTAGTCAGCCTCGGCTACAATATTTCTCCTTTGTATTGTTCTACACTTTTTCGGGCTTGGGAGGATAAAACTTTACGAAAAAAGTCCATTATGGAGGCTTCTTTATTGACTCTTTTTCGACTCTCTAAATATGAAAATACCATCCAGTTTTCTTCCCTTGGACTAGTAAAATCTACACAAGAAAGGAACCATCTGGGACCAAACCCATCCTTCTTCAGGTTCGTTAAACATGTGAAGATGGGACTCAATAAATATGAGTTAACTGAGCATTTGCTATCCTCCTTGAGCTCACTAAAAAAAAATAGGTACTCGTGTATCTGGGTGGAAGAATTTTTTTATAAGTGGGTTAAGTATTTTGCATTTATGGAATATTTGTGTCTCCCTTGAACATGGTACTTATTTCTATCTTGATTTTACCGCTTGTCTCTGTTGCATTTGAGTCCCGTGTGTCTTAATACTCTTTTGACTCCTTCAAAAGAGAAACTTCAGTTGTTGTCACATTCCATGCGTCATCATACTCTTTTGAATTCTTTGAATATATCTATTGGTTTTCTTCACATCATCGTATCTTTCATTCATGCCCTATTGAGTCAATGTTTCCAAGTCATTCATTGTGCCGCCATATGTTCAAGGGAAGTCAACCTCTACATTTTCACCCTTGTGTCAGTTCACCATCATTTGAGCCATCACTATTCATCACTATCCTTATTCTTTTCGTGGTGTTGATGGGGGATACATCATGTCCCACCTTTGACGAGTCTATTCATGTCAACTTCAACACATCATCTAGGTATTAGACTTATAAACCAATTAGTACCTTGGTGTTGGATTACAAAGAGGGGGGGTGAATTAGTAATAGAGTAATTTAATCCTTTTTAACCATATAATCCAAGTGTTATATCAATGGAGCATTATCATTCAATAATTGCAGAGTAAATAAGTAATGACCAAATGAAAACTCATACACATACATAGTACACCAGTGTTTTACATGGAAACCCAAATCGGGACAAAACCACGTAATTATTTTTCTTATATGTCTTGAAGAATTAAATTCATTGGAAGCACCAACTTCCTTTGTTTTTTAGCTGCAACTAGAAGGAGGCTCCAACCCCCTAGTTTCTTAGGCTACAACCTAAAGGAAGCTCCAACTCCCCAATTCTCTAGCTACAACCAGAAGGAGGATACAACCCCCTATGTTCTCTAGCTACCACCAGAAGGTGGCTACAACCACCTGTCATTGCCTCGTCCAACCACCCTGAAGTAGAAGTAGAATGATGGAACCACTGCCAACTATCATTGTCAGATATACCGCTGTAAACCTATACCAATAAATATGAACCATGCATCAACCATGCACCAACCTATACCATAAACAAGTGCATACAACCATGTACCAAGTATGTACCAATCATGTGTCAACTAATCATCAACTATGACTCATCAATATGTACCAACATCATCAACTATACACATCATGTATGTGCCAACTCATCAACTACTTGTCTCAACCATGTACTCAACATGTACCTCAACCAAAATCCCTCATAAATTTCATCATCCAAATCTGATTTGTAGCTCTATAATAGAGATGGTGTATATGATCACATTCCTGCAAACCTTCCTTAACTTTGACAACAAGAGACTAGCATTTTCATCAAACTTTTCTTTAGTCTCACATGCCTAGTTTTGGATTAGTCGACAACCCTAACTTGAAGTAATCATAACTTTGTACATGTAATGTATAAAGATATGAAACTGATACACAATTTTATTCAGTGTGTTTTATACAATTCCTCCAGGTGTCACTACTTGGAACCTCTTAGAAAAGGAGTTATAGAAAAAATGGCATACCTTGTTGAAGTCTGTCTTATTCTAGAGAGCGACCTTGTAGAGCGTTCCCCACATGGAATATTAGTTGAATTGATATGAAATTGTTACAAAAAATGCTACCGATTGTACCCTAACCAACACATTTTTTTTCACTGAATTTGGATTTGTTATGAAGAAGTTATGATGTTTTTACCCGAAACACTTGTTTTTGACTAGTTTCAGGACAAGCCACAAACCCTGTTTTCCATGGAGTGTAACTCCCAAAATACAACGACCCACAAAATGAATTTTTTACCACAAATGCCTGGATATGTTTTCTCAATGGAATAACAATTTCACGATATTAATCATTATAGAAAAAAAAAATTATAGCAAAAATGGTGAGATGACCTGTAAATAACATACCTTAGAAAGCACAACCAAAAGAATTTATCCTTCCTTGCATTTCGGCCTTCTTTTCTTCACCTTACCTCAGAAATTCGGGTTAGATATCATTGATTACATCATACACCTATATATATTCAATATTCTCAAGTGTATCTTAAATGAGAGAGCCTTGGCTCTTATTTATACTCTCCAAGTAGCTTCCTTAAAAACATCTTCTAGGTCACTTGGCCCCACTTTCCTTAATTTAGGGTTAACCCACTTCTAATTTCTCCATTAAATTTATGATTGAAATAATTTATTTTATATTCACTTTGAATTATAATACACTCATTACTTCACTTTATTATTTACCTTTTAA
>JZKD02S1672687.1:2420295-2436521 GCA_000966675.3 Picea glauca | reverse complement strand
ATCTCTTAAACCACTTTGACTACTTTGACCTTTTGGGGCTTTTAGATGACATATGAGGGTCCTCCAACTTCGTAAGGCCATAACTCTCAAACCGTGAGGAGTTATGTGACATTCCTCATACCATTAGAAATGGCATGACATGTACTATCCATATAGAATAGTATTATATAAAAATATATCATAACTCATATCGTTACGCATCAAACAAACTTGGGTCCATTACCCAAACCTGGGGTCTCCAACTTCTCATGGACATAACTCTCTAACCGTGAGGAGTTATGTGATGTTACACATACCACTGGAAATGGAATGACAAGAATGATCCATCTAGGATAGTTTCACTGAAAAATTCATTGTCCTTCATCTCATTATTCCACAATTAAGCATGGGTTCTCTTACTCCGCAAAGCGTCTTCCCGTGAGGGATTTCACCGTAAGGGGACCACTTTGGAGTTCATCCATATTTACTTATTATAAGCCATGAAAAAATAATCATGATTCATATTTACATCAAACAATCTTGGGTCCATTACTCAAACCTTTTTGCTATGGGGATGTCTTCAATGGTTGACACCAATGACAACCAACCTTAATCAACAATCTCCCCCTTTGGCATTGATGGAAAGACTCTGATGCAATACTGAAATCATATCACTCATGCTCCCCCTGGAACCATGCCTCTGTCCTCTGCATATGATAAATCTTCTCCTTCTGGAACCATGCCTTTATCCTCTACATCTGATAAATATCTCCTCCTTTGTCATCAATGGCAAAGGTATCTTTCCATTCGGGGTTGCTCCCCCTGACTGAACTGTCCTCTTATGGTTCTTCCTCATGTACATCTAGGACATATAATATAAGCATTCAAAAATCATTCATTTTGGAGTAGAAATAACTCCAAGTATTTGGTGAAGATATTCAAAGGCTTCCCGTGGAAGTGGTTTTTTAAAGATGTCTACCACTTGTTCTTTTGTTCCCACATACTCAATTCTGATGTTCTTTTCTGCAACATGTTCCCGTAGAAAGTGATACTTGATTGGAATATGCTTTGTCTTGGAGTGCATCACTAGGTTTTTTGAGATACTAATGGCACTTGTATTATCACAATATATTGGAATGGGCTCATCATACTCAACCTGTATATCTGTCAAAGTTTGTTTCATGCAAAGAACCTATGTACAACATGTTGTTGATGAAATATATAATGCCTCAGCTGTAGATAGAGATACTGATGATTGTTTTTTTTTTAGCCATGATACCAAGCACTCACCTAAGTAGAACGTTGCTCCATTGGTGCTTCATCAGTCATCGATACAACCTACCCAGTCTGCATATGTGTAGGAAATAAGTGATAGATCTTTTCCTTTTGGATAACATAATCCAAACTCTTATGTTCCTTTCAAATATATGAAGATCCTCTTTGCTGCTAATACATGTGATTCCTTTGGTGCTGCTTGAAATCATGCCACATGTCTAACTGCCTTCATTACATATGGTCTGGATGTTGTCACATATAGTAGGTTGCCAATCATTGACCTGTATTTCCTCTGATCTGTAGACTTCGAATCATCATATTTTCTCAACTTACAACTGTTTTGCATGGGAGTGATAACTGGTTTGGAATCTTCCATTCCGAACATCTTTAGCATTTCTCTGATATACTTGGTTTGAGAAATAAAAATTCCTTGGTTTCTTTGACATATCTGAAGTCCCAGAAAGAAGGATAGTTCTCCAAGTAATGACATTTCAAATTCATTATGCATGTCTTTTGCAAATTTATGGCTTAACCTATCAACGTCACTACCAAAAATAATATCATCAACATAAACTTCAATTAATAAAATATTACCTTGACTTACCTTGATGTAGAGGTTGTTGTCTGCACTTTCTTTCTTGAACCCTGCCTGTTGCAGATACTTATCCAGTCTGGAGTACCATGCTCTAATATCCTTTTTTAGACCATACAAGGCCTTCTTTAATTTACACACATAGTCTGTGTTCTTTGACAATTGAAATCCTTCTGGTTGTTCAATGTAGACTTATTCTTCAAGTTCCCCATTCAGAAAAGTTGATTTTACATCCATCTGATATACTTTAACATTTTTGGAGCATGCATAAGCTAAAATCAAATGGATTGCTTCCATTCTGGCAACTGGGGAAAATGTCTTTTCAAAGTCAATTTCTTCAATCTGTGCATATCCTTTACATGCCAATCTAGCCTTGTTCCTTGTAACCTGTCCATCTTCATTCAATTTATTCCTGAAAACCCATTTTGTCCAATCACATTCTCATTCTTTGGTCTTGGAACCAATTCTGAAGTGTCATTTTTCTCTATTTGATCCAATTCTTCATCCATGGCCTTATTCCAAAATTCATCATTGTTGGCTTCTTCAAAAAAGTTTGGTTCAATTGTAGATAAGAGTGCTAGGTGTGTTTTTTCTGATGAACATATTTTTCTTCTAGTCTCAACTCCTGCATCTTTGTTTCCAATAATCTGATCTGAAGGATGATTCTTCTGTACTCATTTGCTAGGTGTCTTTGGAGATACTTGTTGAACTTGCTCTTCTTCTTTTGTCAGATTCTCTTCATCTTCATCCTCCTCTTCTACTTCTTTTTCATCTTCTTCTTCAAAAAGTTGTTCCATTGATTTGTTTTCTTCTACCTTTGATTCTGGTCTACCTGTTTCATCAATTGTTAGGTTGATTCTTTCCACAACTTTGTTTAATCTTAGATTGTAACACATGTATGCTTTCCTTGTACTTGAGTAACCAACAAGTATTCCTTTGTCCACACGAGAGTCAAACTTTCCATTCTTCCATATTCTCTTTTGATGAAACATTTTCTTCCAAAAACTCTAATGTGCTTTACATTTGTTGGTCTTCCTTTCCATAGCTCGTAGGGAGTTTTGTCAGTGTTGTTTCTGAGCATTACTTTGTTTTGAATGTGAACCGATGTATGCATTACCTGTGTCCAAAAAATATCTGTCAATTTGTAATCCATTAGCATTGTTTCAACCATTTCCTGTGTAATTATCATCCATTACAAGCCTTAACATATTCTTCCTCATCACTGTATTGATCAAATATGGGAGTAACAAGGTAAGCTCATAATGATAGAGATGAAGCTTCTCGAATAGCAGGATCAACAATAAAATCTCGAAACAAATCTGGAAAAATATCACCTTGTTCCTTATGGATACTGCAACTTCCCCTGATCTGTAAATATGGAAAATGTGGGCTGCCCTCAGCATATACTGCAGATTCAAATTTGTCACATGCTAATCTGTCCATCTTCTCATTTTTATCTGAGATCTCAAAAGAAAAGACCTGGTTTTTATGCGAATTAGAAACAACAGGTACATTTGATATGATGTCAATAGTATCTACAAACTTGATGTCAAAATGGATGTCATCTAGAACCTTTGGATCTTTATGAAAAGTATCCTCTTCAACCACATACTTTTCATCACAATCATACTTTTCATGTCCATTAATTTGACAAAACAAATTATGTTCATGAAAACATTCTGGAAAAAGGGCATCAGCTGAAAATTCATCTTTACAGAACAAATTGAATGCATCATGAAAAAATTTCAAAGAGATGATATTGGCGGTTGGAAGAGATATACACCAGTCAAGGGCTGCTCCTTTCAATGAAAATATGAAAATCTTGATCTTGACATCCTCGTGCACAATATGACGTTCAAGAATAAACTCATGGAAATCTAGCAGATGTTCAGCCGAAACCTCCCAATCTTATCCTTTAAATGTAGGAAGAATACCTTCCCATTCATCTCTACCAGGTACTGGATTAGGGAAACCAACAATCTTGGAAAAATCACAGAAATCATACCTTTTCACTAAGATCTTGTTCATTTCATACCAGTGGAGTCGCCAACATATTTCTAAACAATGAAATCATCACTGAATTTGTTCTTCATGGAGTCGTCAGATAGATGATTACAACTGAATATATGTCTAGACTTTGTCTATCATCAAAGTTAGATCTTGTTGTCTCCCAAGAAAGCTAAGCTTCAATCTCCTCTCCCCGACAACGACGCCAATTTGTTATCACTCCAAGAAACTCTCTTAGGTTGTATCTCATAGATGCATGGTAACTTAACTAATATATCGATAGTGTATAATAATCTCTTAATTGGATCAAGTCATATGACTAACTCAGACCTGCTCTCTCAAGACATGCATAAACATAACCAAATGACAAGGATTTTAACTCTCACTATTCATAGGGTTTGTAACTTAAGTGAATGTATGGAGAATTATCACTATGCTAGCAGACTCACACATAAAGATATATGAATGGCCAGTCAAAATGAGTAAAAGGTATTTGCAATTCAACTCATCAAAGAAAAGATAGGATAACAACTATCAGGCTTTAGACAAACAGAATAAACATGAATTAAATATCCATGTGCAAATATAGAATAGACAGGGAAAATATGAATCTGAATAGGTAATGAAAAATAAACTTGTACTATTTGGTCTACAAATGAGAATCTTAAGTATAGAGTGTGAAAAAGTCTCCAAAGTCGAACCCCTTCCTTCTTTTGAAGTCTTAGGCTTTATAGCCCTTACAAAATAGTTTCAGATCCTCAAATCATGGATCTCATAATTACAAGTGAGTAAAAATCTAATCAATTACATGATTCTAGAAAAAAGATCCTATTCTCAAGGAGCAATTTGATTCATAATTTGATCTTCAACATATTCGACCTCTTTAGAAACATTCTAGTGATGACAAGGCAACTTAAGATCCTTCTTTGACAACTGGTCATATCTTCAACTGAAAATTGGAAAACTTCATAACCTATTTTCCTTTTATATGCCTCAAATCTCTGATAACCTTTATATTCTTCGACAACTACACAAGATTTCATTAGCTGTTGGACGAAGTTGAAAATGCCACCTTGACAGATAGACTATTTTTTTCCAAACTTAGGCAACAAACACAATCTTCTCCTCTTTTTGGCACCCTTTAAAACTGGAACAGAAACCCAATAATGATGCCATTAATTATTATATATCATTAAAAATTGTCTTCATTGAATTTGGATCAAGGAAACTCGAATCTTTGCAAAAAGAGTGCTTCTCTACCCTGTATGTGCTTTTGGTGGCTTAGAGGCCTGAAATGGAGTAGGGTTAGCTACCAAAAGTGGAGATTTTAGTGGCTTAGAGTGCCTATTGAAACCTCTACAAGCTGCCAAAACTGCAGGCTTGTTAAATCCTTTAAAACTTTCTCCCAGCTTTGGAATTCTATTCATTTTTATCCAAAGCACTTATTGGTGATCATGTAAGGCTCGGGAACAAAGGATATGATGTTGCATTAATGTCTTCGCTACCATAAAACTTTTGTACAAGATCAATATTTTGTCATCGTAGACATGGATTTTTCAACACCTTCAAAACCTTCTGTATCAAGAAATAGATGTCTTTACTCTTTCAATATTTGTTTCTATGGTTTATCCTAAACTCAAATGCCTTTTGTTTTTTTTGTCATGCATATGCCCAACACCAAAACTGCAAATTCTATGATAGGAATTTCTAATTCTTTTGCAAGTATGGTTTTGTATGCCCAGAGTCTAGCTCTACAATAAGAAACGCTCTGTGATAATAGAAATCTTTGACTCTGTGTTGTGAAATAGTGGAGGAGCATCCCATCCAACCCTTAGAGAAAGCAAGTTTGTCTCTGTGATACCAATCATCTGCCACATGTTACAGATAATTCCTCTGTCTACAAGATCTCTGCCTACACACCAAGACCACGAGTCATAAAGATTCCTGTGACTCTTTAGCTGGAATACAAGGTAGAAGGCATATGCTACAAGCATAATATTGCTGCTAGATTTTAAAAGGATTAATTCTAATTGTTCAGTATGCAATTTTGTGTGCCCGTATCGTAGTAAGCATGAGCCAGATGATCAGATCTACGTGAATTCAGTCACACTTGTATTTAATTGGAGGATCAAACTGATATCTACCATGTCTATTGACACTTCCACCTCTTCGTGGCGCTTTGACATTTTAAACTCCTCTGCCTATAAACTCTGTGGGCACTTGCATCATCAATTACGTGGTTCATTCTTTTTCGTGGCCTGATACCTGCAAATGAAATTTTTTAGACATCTATGCAATCATAACCAAAAATCAACCTCCCTTCTTGCTCCTCATGGTGTCCTTTTCATGTGGTCTCATGACTGCATTAATTTTAACTAACAGTGCATGGACAAATTCCACATTTCACGGGAATTCAGATATTATGATCTTTACATATGGCGAGGTTTATTAGGTAAAATCAATGAGATGTGTAAAAAGATTGATGTTGGCTTGGCATTCAGAATGTGGTTTGGTAGGTTACATAAGATATGGGCTTGGTTGATAGACTAGACTCATGGATTGACTACATGACTTAACTCGTGGTTTCTCCAAAATAAAACCATAAAACCCGAGAGATCTTTAGCATGAGAATTAGCCTAGTGGCTAAGTACGAGAATTAAACACATGGATTGGCTCGACTCATGGAGTTAGCATAAGAATAGGACATGTAGTTTTGACTTATGGTTTTGGTGTGATATGGATTAGGTTTAGGATAGTTTAGGAATAAAACACTTAAGTGCACACGTCACTTTTTTCTTAGGAATTTTAGAAATAAAATATAAATTTCATTTCAAAGTATAAAAAAGTCATAAAAACTAGGGTTTAGGAAGCACCAATGATTCTTTGAAATGAAGGTGAAAATGATCACATAGAGCTGTGATGAAGTTCTGGAAGTTAAAATACTGGCTAGAAAACTTTAGAAATGAGTGTATTGAATAAAAGTTGAGAAGACACTCCAAAAATACTAGTGCATTTTTTATCGCTAACAGATTCCACACAAGAGGTCTTATGTTCTTTGACTGCATGCAATGGTCCTCCAATCCTCATGGGGGATGACTCTCTAGTCGAGGTCTCTGGAAAAGGGAGAGTGGAACTTGATCATGGAAGTTTTGAGAACATCGTACATGTTCCCAAACTTTCCATGAATCTGAACTTAGTGTATCATATTACACACTCAGGCTCAAGGAAAAAAGTGTATTTCACATCAAACTCTGTGTCCATATTTGACATGAAATACAACTCCATGATTGTTGTCAAACAGGTAAATCATGAATCTCGATTATACACTTTTTATAAGTTTATTGAACCCGATTCTTATGTACTAGTTACACATGCTATTGATAGTAGTATATTATGGAACAAGAGGTTTGGTCACCTAAACTTCAGGTACACGCAACAACTTAGCAAGAAAAGGATGTTCATTGTATTACCTGATATCCACTTTTCCAAAGGGATTTTTGAATGATGTGTCCTTGGAAAGAAAACTCAAGAGAATTTCAAGAAGGGGAAGGCTCATAGAGCCTTCTCTCCATTGAATCTAATTCAAAGTGATCTCATGGGTCCATTCCCACATCCATCCATCAACAAGGCAAGGTACATGCTTACATTTTTGGATGATTACTCACGTTATAATTAGGTATTTTTTCTTGGGTAGAAGTCTGGGGTCTTGAGAATCTCAAAGAGTTAAGGAATTGTTGAGACTCAATAAGGGAGAAATCAAATCCCTTCATACAGAGAATGGGGGGGAGTATGTAAAAATATATGTTCAAAATATTTGTCTTGAGGTTGCGATACAATTGCAGCACATAGTACCATATACTTCATAGTAGAACGGGGTTGTTGAGTGGAAAAACATATCTCTTGAAGAAAGGGCCTATTACATGTTACATGAAAAGGAATTTCCTCCCAATATTTGGGTTCAGCCACTTAATTATTCTAATCACATTCAAAAAAAATTCCCTCATAGATATGTTAAGGATAGGACTCCTTTTGAGGCTTGGAGCGGAAAAAAACTGGAAGTCTCCCCCTTTTGTGTCTCTGGTTCACATCCATGGGCCCAGATTCCCTCTAAAAATAGGAAAGAACTCAATCCACAAAGTACTTCATGTATCTTTGTTGGATACCTAGACAGTGTGAATGGATACAGACTCATTGATCCATCTACAAACCAACCATCATTGAGCGTAGTGTTCAGTTTGAGGAAATTATTTCGCATGCTCCACATGAGTTGCATGAAAGTACTTTGGTCCTTCCACCAATTCGAGATGATGAGTGTTATCGCTCAGTTTGTAGTTTAGGTCAAGTAGCTGAAGGTTAAGGGTCAAATTGGTGTAACAAGAGCTTCCTCACCCACTGTCACCTCGATGGGGGGATCTTTCTATTTAGGGTGGCTAAGCCCAAGGGAGACGTCCCTGGTAATCTGGGGTTTTGAAAGGCAAAGGATTAAAGGATCAAGGTGAGTTTTCCCTTCACATATTACTGCTGGGAAGATAGTCAAGAACGAAGAAATACCACAAAAGAAGAACCTATTTGCGAGACAAGGCAATAATAAAACTAATACATGCAAATAGTGGTTAATACTTCATTTGTCAATGACTATCAATATTTAATATGCATGAGCATAAATAACAGTAATTATTGACGAAGTCAATGACTGCAATGATGACAATGGCTTATAATGTTACTTGTCAATAAATACTGAATGATATAGCATCCAATAATAATGATTAATTCTTATATTAGCTTAATGCATTAAATATCATAAACTACTCATATATGAAGGTTGTTGCGTCACTATGCTAGAGGTGACGTCAGCCTTGTTCTAGGGTTAGTATGGTAGACAAGGAGGTCAATGTTTTGTTCTTAAGCCAATGAAAACTATCAATGCATCAATGTCTATCATTAGATGACTAAGCCACAACATTCTATATCAACGAAAAGCTCAAAAGAGGCATGACGTCATCATCAATATAGGGTTAGTAGACGTTAGGGTTAGTTAGGGTTTCAAATTTAAGATTTTTGAAAAAGTTGTTTTGGCACAATAGGCTCAACATTGGAGTGATATACTAGTGCCTTAGGGTATCATGGAGTCAGAAACAAGGGCAAGGTCTCAGGAGGATCTAATCCAAAGACAAGAGAGTTAGGCTCTATGGTACTGCAATGGCAGGGCCCTAGAGTCAAAACCCTAAGGGGAGGAGGCTCATTCCGGTGTTGCTTAAGCAAGGCCTCATGCTCCTCCCTCTTTCTTTAAATATCCTTGGCAAAATAGCTAGCTTTAAAACACAAATCTAAGGGTGAAAAGTGTTGCAAGAGCAAGGCCCTTCAAACCCTAAAAGTCAAAACCCTAGGTGTAGAATTAACTAGGCCTAGGACGTCTTCTTTCTTCAACTTATGTTCAAAACTAACTCAGAAAAAGGATGGCTAGTGTAGCAACGACTAGTCTAGATCCTCCTTAATCAATGGCTAAAAAACGTTCTCAATCATGGGGACATATAGCAAGGACCTATTTGTGTGCTTGCTACCTAGGGTTTCAAGATTAAGCAATATAATAACAATGTAACAATAAATGCAAGAGATTTAACCTACAACCATTCATTTAAGAAGTTTTGCATGAGAAATACACTTACAAATCATGAAGAGAGATTATCAAACCCTATTTGTAAACCTTCCAATGAGAGAAAACACCATAACATGCCAAGAACAATCCTCCACAAGAGTTGCACCTCACTTCCAAGAGAAAAAATCCCAAGACAAAAGACTAAAAATGATCTCTCACAAGAGACTGAGTTGTGTTATGTTAAAAATGAGAGGCAATGTCCTCTATTTATATCATCCAAATGACATTTAATTAGAAAATAGGTCATTAAAACATCCGACAAGGTTGACTAACAATATTACAGTGTTTTTTACATTCAATGCTAAAAATGTCACAATATGAGCTCAAAAGGAGACGTCAGGCCACTCTGAGGGAGACGTTGGCCCTTTTTGGGCAAGCTCAGCATCCAGGAAGCCAAACATTGGCCCTTCTAGGGCTCCTCCAAGCTGCCACACGTGCCAAATGATCCCAACACACTGCCACACACTCTAGATAACATCCAGCTGCCTCAGGTGACGTCCTGTCCATGAAAGGCACATGTTCCATCTGCAAAGGGTGATTCCCTTTAAGCAGGCTCTGCCAAAGCATCCTGGTGGAACATCCTTCTATCTTCTTGTGCAAAGGATTGTCATAAGATCGTCCTGTCTCTTCCATCCCAGCAACCATCTGATGGGCTCTTTATCCCCATGGAGGTCCGAGCTAATCATATCCCCATGTGTACCGGTCCAATGGTACCTGTCCGTCGAGTATGGTCCTGCACATCAAAGACTACGCCCTCCATGGGCTCATCAGTCTTCAAGATCATGGCAATGTCAATCATATTTCATCATTAAATTTATCAAATACATGCATGAAATCCCTAACATATCATCTAAGATCTCAAAGACATTTCACATATCTACTATACAAAGCAGAAGAAACCAACAGAACAACCTATTGAGCTAACACCCACAAGAAAAGGAAAGTTTCCTTAGAGGATCATTCAAGCCATGTTCATGAGGTGATATGGTCTAGGTATGTCCATTCATAGTAAGACCAGGGGTAGGTGTTGTCCGTGGGTGCCTCTGTAGGAGGTGAGTTGTACCCGTCATGGATGCATTTTTTTCCAAGCCCCCCTATTGCCTTTATTTTTCATTTATTGCTTTTCTTTCCTTTTTACTTCAAGTTCTGACCAGAGGACACTGCCTTGGCATGGTGACTAGAGCTAACAGTGTTACCCACTGGTATATTCACAAAAATTATAAGGTTGGCTCGTGATGAGACCCCCTTTCCTTTGGTCATGCAACCAAAGGTCATTGCCCTGGCGTGGTAACCAGATAATGGCAATGTCATACCGTTGGATACCTATGAGCATAATGGGTTAGCTCATGATTATACCTCCCATCCTCTTGTTTAGGTCTTGTTTTATTATTTTTCTTAGTGTCCCTTTAGTTTCTTGTCAAGAGGCCTTTTATTTCCTTCTCAGGGATCCCTGGGTGAAGCATCTCTAGGTTTTATTTCCTATGGATTTTATCTTTTACCAACTACTTTTACCCCCTGGGCCTTTAGCCCCTTCTCATCCTAATGGCCGGACTAGGGGAATGGGATAGATGTGTGGGAGATAAGATGTAAAATGATAGAATGGTGGGAGTGGACGATGGCTCTACAAATCCCCTTTGGTGGCTAACCCAAACCCATGAATACAATATTGCTAAGTCACCCCATTAATCACCCCAACAATGGTCAAGTGGATTAGTGTAAGATCCAAGCAGTCATCAGAAATGATAGGAACCTAATGCATATATAAGAAGGTTATAACGATCAAACATGACACATACCATGATACCTTGGACCAATTACCTCATGGAGCAAGATTCCTCTTTGATGCAAGTCCAAGACGATGGTGATGGAAGTTGTTGCTTCTAACAAGACAAGTCTGGCAAAGAAGAATAAGGATGGGCCCTCCAGGGCCATGCTCAGGTCAATCCTTCTCTCGGTACTCCATGTCTAGGACTTGTGGGCCTTGAGACATGATCTCCTAGTTATCCCTAGATATCGGGGATAACATCTGGCTCCAACTTGGGGACATGTGCTCACCGTAGAGCGCATGAGAACCTCAACAATCTCTTTCATAAACCTACAGACCTACTCACACTTGACAAGAAAGCATCAGCGACAAAGGTGGGGTGGTATTGCCACCCCGCAAAATAATACATGTATACATATGAGATAAAACAATCAAGATGCATATATAAGGGAAACAAACAATAAATGAAGATGGTATAATACACGAAAATGCCTACCTACTCATACTTACCTGTATAATCATGTCCCTCTACCTTGGTGGGGTTTGAGGAGGCGTCCACTGATGCGTAATGGGCGCCTTCTTCCTTCCAAGGTGGACAAGTAATAAGAGTTATCTAATGATTCCATTCCGACCTTGAAAGGTCCGAGCCATGATTGTGTACTTCCCTTTACATTAGTAGGCTCTCCTTTCTGAGTATCCCACATCCATACTAATTCTCCCTCCTTGTATTTTTGGATCTTCTATTTGTTATTTCCTTGAACAATCCTAGTGTATTGTACTGAAGGAAGTGGGTGGGCTTCTAGAGTAAAAGTTTCTTGCTGGGACGGATGTATCTATACGTCTTCTTCATTCTTTGGTTTTTTTAGTATTTTCACTGTCCCTACTTCTTTGTTCTGAAACTGATCTAGGAGTTGCTGATATTATTCTTTCTTGGGCCACTCAATCTGGTCAAAGTCTTCTTCCGTAGTAAATGGCATGTCTTCTGGAGAATACTCTTGAAGAGTTTGTACCACATCTTTATGTGCTTCATTTATAGTAGGAGCAACATCTTGCACATGATTTCTAGTTATCGACATATTGAGTAGTCGTCCATATGTTCCATCTTTCAGAGGAAACCGCAGAAAGGTGAGATCCATCTCAAGGGACCCGCCTATCATTGCACCAAACTTCCTAGACAAAATCATTCCCCACACATCTGGGACATCAACAACTATAATGTCTATTTGAACTATCTTCTCGGGGAATTCCTTCAGTTGTACTTCAATGTTTTCAATTACACCATGTGTGGGTATAGCTTTGGATTCAAATCCACACATGTTTCTGTAAGGCCTGGTTACCTTCAGGCCCATCTGCTGCATGAATTTAAGAGACATCATGTTTATGCCAGCACCTGTATCCAACATGCAATTGTTGAGATATTTATTGTTCATCATAAGAGTCATGAAGAAAGGAGGATTTTCACCGTAATTGATTCTGAAATGATCAGCTTGTAACATAATCGGGGGGTCCATAGGCTCAGTTGTTCCTGAAAAGAAGGTGTTGAAGCGTTCTTTAATAGAAGGGATCTTAATGGATTCTTTTAGAGGAACATTCACATGCATCTTCGACAAAGATCCTTCAAGGTCAAAATCAAGGGTAATCTTGTCAGCTTTGGGATTTTTAAGAGGAGGAACTTCAGAAGATTTTGACTGATCACTTGTAGGTTGGCTTGTGTTCCTTCTCCGATATACTTGGACTTCTTGCTTCTTCAGCTTCTCACGTGATTCTTGGTCCAGGTTGTTGATTATTGCTAACCTTGTTGCTCGGGCGACTTCCTTCAGGGCTTGTTTATGTTCTGCATCGATGATGTTTATCTGAGGGAAATCTGAGAAGCAGTCAAAGTTGTTGACATGTTGTTGGCTGGCATTATAAGGACACTCGTTCTCCCAATGTGCTTCACTGCACTCCATACACCAGGTATTTTCATCAACAACATTTGTAGAGGCCAGAGTATATGGGACTTAATTTTCATTCTTCGGTTTATAATTTTGATTCCCCTTTTGGAATGGCCCTTTGAATGGAGGTTTGGGCGTCTGGATTTGGGACTTCTCAAGTCTCACGATCTGGTTCATCATTTCCTCTTGATTCTTCATGATGCTATCTACTAAAGCTTGCATCTTACTGATACTCGTGCAGAGATCTGAAGCAAGCTCATCATTGTGTACCACTTTCTGCTTGATGTCTATTTTCCCCCTAGGGTTGGCAAAGGGCTCAATCTTGGATGAGAGGAGATTTCCTTCAATATTTGTCACAAGATCTTGAGCTTCTTGAATATATTGAGGGTCTTTGTCTCTGAGGAGATACCCTAATTGGCCATTGAAAGATCTAGTGTAAATGTGAACAAGGTAATCATCTTTCGGATGATGGCTTGGGGGAATTCATTGGAGTAAAGCTTCGAACCTTGTATGAAATGACTGAATGGACTCATTCTCACGTCTGGAAATGCCATTTAGTTGAGTGAGCAGCATATTCGGATCTTATTTGATACTCCACCTTCTGAGGAAGATTTCCTCAAGTCTATCCATGGACTTAATGCTTCCATCAGGCAAGCCAAGATACAAACATCTTGCAGCATCATAAAGGATAGCAGAGAAGAGCTTCATGACCAAGTCTTCAGCATCATCACTAATGGGGTGAAGCTGAAAAAATGCCCAGAAGTTACTCATATGCTCTTCGTCACTAGTAGCATCAGTGTCGGTAAACTTAGGCAACCACTTCTCATATTTAGGTGGCATTTGCCTAGGGTAACCAAGTATGGCTGACATGTCTAAAGTATTGAACAATGTAGATGACCATTGTCTCTGATTGTTGACTGGGTTTGTAGTACCGGTCTGAGAAGTAGACATGTTTAAACGAAGTCCCTTTCCAAAAAGTGACTTGACAATAAGTGAATTAGCATGAGGCTTCCTTCTAAAAGCTAGAGGAGGTTTGTTGAACCTCCTTTTGGTTTGTGGAGTCGCTAGATAGTTTTCTTCAAACTACCAAAGAATAGGGGGAAAAAGTTGTAGTGGAGTCGCCAGGTAAGCTTGTAAGAAAAGGCTTACGAGGCAAGGCTTACCAAAGGTTTTGTCGTTGAGGAAAATTGACTCATTGTTCCCTGGCAACGACGCCAAAATGTTATCGCTCAGTTTTTAGTTTAGGTCAAGTAGCTGAAGGTCAAGGGTCAAATTGGTGTAACAAGATCTTCCCCACCCACTGTCACCTCGATGGGGGGCTCTTTCTATTTAGGGTGGCTAATCCCAAGGGAGACGTCCCTAGTAATATGGGGTTTTGAAAGGCAAAGGCTTAAAGGATCAAGGTGAGTTTTCCCTTCACAGATTACCGCCAGGAAGATAGTCAAGAATGAAGAAATACCACAAAAGAAGCACTTGTTTGCGAGACAAGGCAATAATAAAACTAATACATGCAAATAGTGGTTAATACTTCATTTGTCAATGACTATCAATATTTAATATGCATGAGCCTAAATAACAGTAATTATTGACAAAGTCAATGATTGCAATGATGACAATGGCTTATAATGTTACTTGTCAATAAATATTGAATGATATAGCATCCAATAATAATGATTAATCCTTAAATTATCTTAATGCATTAAATATCATCAACTGCTCATATATGAAGGTTGTTACATCACTATGCTAGAGGTGACGTCAGCCTTGTTCTAGGGTTAGTATGGTAGACAAGGAGGTCAACGTTTTGTTCTTAAGCCAATGAAAACTATCAATGCATCAATGTCTATCATTAGATGACTAAGACACAACATTCTATATCAACGAAAATCTCAAAAGAGGCATGATGTCATCATCAATCTAGGGTTAGTAGATGTTAGGGTTAGTTAGGGTTTCAAATTTAAGAGTTTTGAAAAAGTTGTTTTGGCAGAACAGGCTCAACGTTGGAGGGATAGACTAGTGCCTTAGGGTATCATGGAGTCAGAAAAAAGGGCAAGGTCTCAGGAGGATCTAATCCAAAGACAAGAGAGTTAGGCTCTATGGTGCTGCAATGGCAGGGCCCTAGATTCAAAACCCTAAGGGGAGGAGGCTCATTCCGGTGTTTCTTAAGCAAGGCCTCATGCTCCTCCCTCTTTCTTTAAATATCCTTGGCAAAACGACCATCTTTAAAACACAAATCTAAGGGTGAAAAGTGTTGCAAGAGCAAGGCCCTTCAAACCCTAAAAGTCAAAACCCTAGGTGTAGAATTAACTAGGCCTAAGACGTCTTCTTTCTTGAACTTATGTTCAAAACTAACTCAGAAAAAGGATGGCTAGCGTAGCAACGACTAGGCTAGATCCTCCTTAATCAATGGCTAAAAAAAGTTCTCAATCATGGGGACATATAGCAAGGACTTACTTGTGTGCTTGCTACCTAGGGTTTCAAGATTAAGCAATATAATAACAATGTAACAAAAAATGCAAGAGATTTAACCTACAACCATTCATTTAAGAAGTTTTGCATGAGAAATACACTTACAAATCATGAAGAGAGCTTATCAAACCCTAGTTGTAAACCTTCCAATGACAGAAAACACCATAACATGCCAAGAACAATCCTCCACAAGAGTTGTGCCTCACTTCCAAGAGCAAAAATCCCAAGACAAAAGACTAAAAATGATCTCTCACAAGAGAGTGAGTTGTGTTATGTTAAAAATGAGAGGCAACGTCCTCTATTTATATCATCCAAATGACCTTTAATTAGAAAATAGGTCATTAAAACAGCGAACAAGGCCGACTAACAATATTACACTGTTTTTTACATTCAATGCTAAAAATGTCACAATATGAGCTCAAAAGGAGATGTCAGGCCCCTCTGAGGGAGACGTTGGCCCTTTTTGGGCAAGCTCAACATCTAGGAAGCCAAACATTGTCCCTTCTAGGGATCCTCCAAGCTTCCACACATGCCAAATGATCCTAGCAC
>JZKD02S1672687.1:2373308-2391527 GCA_000966675.3 Picea glauca | reverse complement strand
AATGTTTCCTATGGGGTGTGGCATGAAATGAAGCCCCTGAATCTACTACCCAAGACTCAGAAATATTATCTACAGAAAGAATCAAAGCATCTTGTAACACATCACCTGTTACATTGCTTCGTGATTTCTCTCTTGTTGTCCATCTCTTTGTTTCTTTGGAGCTTTGCAGTCTTTCTTCAGATGTCCTTTCTTCCCACAATTCTAGTACTCTATCTTTCCAAGTCTAGATTTGGATCTTCCCTTCTTAGAATTACCACGGTTCCTTGAGCCCTTTCCTCTATCCTTCTGTCTTCCCCTATTCTCCATGTTCAACGCATTACCTGATGTCTCACCTGTGCTTTTCCATTGCATTTCCTCACTAAGGATAACACCAACAACATCATCAAATTTTAAAGTATTTGAACCAGAGACAGAGTTACTTACAACCATGACTAAGTCGTTCCAGCTTTATGGCAATGAGCACAAGATTAGAAGAGCCCTAACCTCATCATCAAAGTCCACTTTTACGGAACTTAGTTGATTAGTAATTGTATTAATTCATTTAAATGATCTGGAACAGACCCACCTTCTAACATATTCATATTAAATAATCTCTTCATTAGAAATACCTTATTGGACGTTGAGGGTTTTTCATACAGTTTATCCAACGCATCCATTAGATCCTTCGTTGTCTTTTCTTTCGAAATATTGAAAGCCACCGATGCTACCAAGCTCAGTTGTATTGTTCCTAGAGCCTTTCTGTCAAGAATATCCCATTCTGTCCTTCATGGCCATCAGCTTCTTTGCTACTCCGCCCAATGGTAGGAATAGATCCTTCTTATATAAATAATCTTCCATCTACATCTTCCATAACTGGTAGTTTTGGCCGTTAAATTTCTCTACCCTAAACTTTCCATCTTCCGACATTGCTCCCACTTGAACCAGGAACCCTCTTTTCCTGCAAGTTACATTTTGCTTTGATACCAGTTGTTAGAAAAACAGGACCGTGGAGCAATAAAATAAAACAAATGCAGAAGCAAAACACAGAAGATACACAATACAATAGAGACACAGATTTACGTGGTTCACCCAGTGTGGGCTATGTCCACCAGATAAATTGTCAGGTCCTTCCTATATTATTATACAGCAAATGAAGGGATACAACCTACAACAAAACTCGTTGTAACTTCCTCTTCTTTCTCTCATAGTCTCCTCTCTCATAATACAATACTCACCATCATGCATAGCCATAATCGATTCCCTCATAACAGAGGGTTGCCTTCTAGGGAAAAAAACCCTAACATAATTTTTGTTGTTAGATATACGACCTTATAATGAACAGTCCATATTTACAATGAAATTACAATATACTTTTACAAGACAATTTTTCCTTCGGGGGCCTGCTTACCCCTGAACCCCCCAGCCGGGGGGATAGGCCCCCCGGACCCCGCAGAGGGGGTACCCCCCCTCTGCACTCCCTCGCATGGAAGAGTGTACATACTTATGGAGTGTAAATTCTTCATGGGGTATAAACACGGCTGAAAAACACAACACCTTTGAGTCAGAAAGATAATCAGGCTCCACAACCAACAACATATGCATACCAAGGCATGTAAGTATAAATAGAAAATATATTCTCATCTAGAAAATTGTCATCTACTGGCATATTATCACTTGTATGAATGAGTCTATACAAGAAATTAACAACTAAATTATCTTTTCCAAGCCTATAAATAATGGTGATATTGAATTCTTGCAGTAATAACTATAAATGTGTTGACCTGCACAGAATAGATCTAGCTAAACAATGATACACGCATTTGCAGAGAGAATTGAAAAAGAAGAAGAAGGAGAGAAAAAATGGAAATAATTCTCATTAACTGTTGTGAATAATGAATAATTTACACATGATATACTCTGTATAACTCAATGAGTTCGACTTGAGGTGAACGAAGTCGCCATAGTGGTGGTCTAGAGTGATCTGGACACACAATAGTAGTTACAGGAGTGAACTGTCACCTATTCTAGTCTCTCAGGGTGTTACGGGAGTGAAATGCCACCTATTCTAGTCTCTCAGGCAATTACGGGATTGAACTGCCACCTATTCTAGTCTCTCAGGCAGTTACGGGAGTGAACTGCCACCTAGTTGAGTTAACTAGTCAACTAGTCTTCAGTTAACTAACTGAACATAAAGTAGTGAGGAGTTAACTCAAGGAATCAAGGCTAATGCGCCACTTTGGTGATGATACCAAGGAAAGGTTTAATTATTATGGTGATGATCCCAATGTTGCATGGTGATGATACCAAGGCAAGGTCGAATTATCATGGTGAGGATCCCAATGTTGCATGGTGATGATCCCAATGCAACATCTAAACTCAACTCAACTAGTCAAACTAAAGAGTGAAGTGAAAGAGAATATTCTCCAAGTGGAATATTCTCTCCTAAAATATAGGAGACTAGATAATGACTAATTATGACTAATAAACAAATAAAAACCTTAGGAAAAATAAATCCTAGGTGTGTGTGAAGTAACTCCAACAACCCCCCTGAACATCACTATGGTGAAAATAAATATTGGGTCCCAGCAACGAGGTCATGTTAGGTACCCAAGTACAAAAGATACACTAAAAATAAAGTGAGGAAAGAGGGAAAACCTCATGGGAAAGCTCCCCCTCAAGGTACAATGTATGTAAAAAGAAGAACTACAGTTGCTAGGCAACTCTGTCCTTCACTCCAAGATGACCTCGCAAAGAATGGAATTTCTGCTCAGTGAAGGTCTTGGTGAAAATGTATGTCATCTGTTTTGCTAAAGGACATAACTATAAGTTGATGATCCCCTCGTGTACTATGTCCCAGATGTAGTGCATGTGGATCTCAATGTGCTTCGTCTACTGCCTCTGAACTGAATCTCTGCAGAATTTTAGAGTGCTTCGGTTGTCATACCAGATGATGATAGGCCGATGAAACTGAATGCCCAACTCAGTGAGAAACTGTTGTAGCCACATAGCCTGAATGACTATGTTAACTACCCCTCTTTACTCTTCCTCAGCTGAAGATAGAGCAATGGTAGCTTGCTTCTTGCTCGACCAACAGATAGGCCCAGCACCAAGACTAAGTGAGTAACCAGATGTGGACTTGCGATCAATGTTATCGCTAGCCCAGTGGGAATCAGTAAACCCAATGAGATCTAATGTAGAGTTTGTTGCATAATAAATCACAAAGGTGATGGTGCCCTGTACGTATAGAAGGATACGCTTTGCAACTTTCCAATGTAGCTCATGCAACTCCTACGTGAACCTGGAAATTGCGCCAACTACATATGAGAGGTCTGGTCTGGAGTGTGTGAGATACAACAAGCTCCCCACTAGTTGTCTGTATAGTGTGTTTTCAACCATTGGAGTCTCCCTGCCATCCTCAAGTTTGAATCCTGATAGGAAAGGAGTCGAAGGAGACTTGCAATCTATCATGTGAAATCTCTCAAGGAGATCTCGTGCGTACTTTGCTTGAGACAGTTTGATGCCTGATGCATCTTGACTGATCTAAAGTCCAAGGAAGAAGTGTAGCGGACCCATGTCCATCATAAAAAACCTGTCATGAAGAATCCTCTTGACTGCAACTATCGTTGAAGTCGAGTAACCAGTGATCAACAAATCATCAACATACAAAACTAAAAGTAGAAGTGAATCAACTGTCCTGAGAATTTATAAATTTGGGTCTGATTTACAATGTACAAATTTCTATGACAATAGGTAGGAGTCCATCTTGGCATACCATGCCCTCGGAACCTGCTTGAGGCCATAAAGTGACTTCTTAAGTCGACAGACCAAATATGATTCTTGCATAAATCCCTGGGGTTGCTCCATGTAGATCTCCTCAAAGAGATCACCGTGAAGAAATGCATTCTTCACGTCCATCTGATGGACTTCCCATACCTTGGCTATCGCAATGGAAAGTGCCAATCGTATGGAATCCATCTTCACTACTGGAGTGAAGGTCTCATCATAGTCAATACCATGAACCTACTGAAAGCCTTTGGCGATAAGCCTAGATTTGTATCCGTTGATCTGTCCATCCGTTGCACTCTTGGTCCTATAGACCCCTCTACATCTGACAAGTTTCCTCCCAGAAGGAAGTGGAACCAGATCCCAAGTCTGGTTCTTGAGGAGGGATTTGTACTCCTCCTGCATGGCGGATTCCCAAAAGGGAGTTCCAATAGCCTCACCATAAGACTGTGGATCTGAAGACTGAACCAAGAAAAGATTCCTGGAAGGAAATGGTTCATTGGCAGTGAGTGCAATAGGAGGCTCCTCAAAATCAGATCGAGTCCTCCTAATATCGGCTAGATCACCTACAAGATCCCCTGCATCCTGAAGAGTAGTTTGTGCCCACTTGGGCCTCTGCTATGGCTCTGCAACTACATATGGATGCTATGACTCTGCATCTGACTGTAATGAATCTTAATCTGAATCTTAATCCTCTAATTCCCTTGAATCATATCTCTCATCTAAAGAAGAGTCGACATGTCCATGCTCATCATCTCAGATAGGTGTAAGAGTAAAGGTGTCTGCATGCGGTTGTTGAGGTACATGTGAGACACTTTCCTTGAATTGGACACTACGCTCAATGATGAGCTGGTCTGAGGAAAGATCAATAAGCCAATATCCCTTCACACCGTCAGGGTATACGACAAAAATTCACTCAGTGCTCTGTGGATCAAGTGCCTTCCTCTTTTCAGAGGGAATGCAGGCCCATGCACGAGAACCAAAAATGTGAAAGTGGGTCACTTCTGGTTTGAGGGTGCTCCAAGCCTCGTAGGGGTTCTTATCCTTTCTAGATCTATGGGGATATATGTTTTGTATGTATGTTGCGCATTTAAGTGCTTCGGCCCATAGTCTCTGTGGTAGTGACTTTGCATGCAACATGGAAGATGCCATCTCCTTTAGAGATCGGTTTTTTCGCTCAGCAACTCCATTTTGCTGCGGAGTGTAGGGAACTGTATGTTGCAACTGCATCCCTACCTCATGGAAAAGATTGTGTATCTCATGATTCACATACTCTCCCCCGTTATCAGTTCGGAGTACTTTGATCTTCTTTCCAGACTGTGTCTCAACCAAAGCTTCGAAATCTTTGAGGTGTTGAAAGACCTCAGATTTTTCCCTGAGAAATTAGATACAAGTAAAATGTGAGAAATCATCAACAAAAATGAGAACAAACCTTGATTTTTTTATCGATGGATGCAAAAAAGGACCCATGAGGTCACTTTGGATCATATCTAAAAGTGTGGAAGCTCGCTGAGACTTTCCTTTGACGACTTTCTCTTGAGGGTGTTTTCCAAGAACACATCCCTCACATACTCCCTTGGAGAAATAGATGTCTGGTAGACCATCAACTAATCTATGCTTGCTAAGTTGCTACATGTATCTAAAATTCAAATGTCCAAACCTTTCGTGCCATATCCTACTACTTTCATCAACATGAGTAAGTAGTAAAGCAAAATCAGGTTCAATGAATTTAGAAAATGTATACAATCTAGACTGATGATTTACCTCATCGGTAGAAACCATGGAGTTGGTTTGCATGTCGTATATGTCCATGGAATTTGGAGTGAATACGAATTTCTTTCCGGTGCCAGAATTCATCATCTCATACACGGAGAGAAGGTTGACAAAAATATTGGGAACATGCAGAACGTTCTCGAAGCATTCGTTGGTGAGTTCAATTCTTCCTTTGCCGGTGACTTCGACATAAGATTTGTCCCCCATCAGAATCAGAGGACCTTTGCATGCATCCAAAGAAGATTAGACTGCTTCTGATGCAGCCATGTGATGTGATGTTTCTGAATCTACGATCCAAGCATCAGGAGAGGAGTTGATTGCAATCAAGGCATGGATAGAATTGCCTTTCTTGGAATTCAGATCTTCTGGCTTCTTCTTCTTTGCACCCTTAGGGATGTGATCTCCAAGGTTGTTTTGCTGAAGTATCTGAGACATCAGATCTATTTTTTTTTGCATGCATGCAGATTCTGAATGGAATCCTTTGTGACAGCATGTGCATTTCTCTCTTTTTCTTCCCTTTTCTCCTTTGGATCCGGAGGCATCGGTGAAGGGTTTTGTGTACCCTTCCTTCTTCATATGTTCATGAGATTTCCGCTTATCTTTATCTTTAGATTTCTGATATTTGTGGCTGCCATCATGCATAATGAGTGCATGCGCCATTGGGCCTTTGATTGCACCCATGTTGATGAGCTTTGTTTTCTCTTGTGTTAGGGATTCAATAAAGTCCTCCAGAGAAGGTATATTCCAGGTGGCTCCAGAGGTAGATCTGATAGTATGGAATGTAGATACGAATTCTGAGAATTCAATACTAATATTGGAGAGAATGATAAGAACCATTTGTTTCTCCTCCTTCGATTTATCAACCCCGCAAGATTTGAGTTGCGACAGTAAATCCTTGAATTTTGTAAAGAAATCTTAGATATTCTCGAATCTTTTTGGATCCAATGTGAGTAGCTCCACCTCCAGCATGTTTCCCCTCATATCATCCTATTTTCCAAAGAGCCCTTACAATATGGTCCAAGCTTCATTGGGAGTCTTACAGGAAGATATATGAAAGAGGAGATCGGGAGAAATAAGACTGCAAATTGTTCCAAGTGCCTCATCCATGCGATTTAAGTACTTGGTTTTTTCTATGGATGATGTTGGTTTTGTATCTGTAATCATGGTTAACCTATAAAACCCTCTAGATCGGATATGTATGGCTATTTTATCCTTCCATGCAAAATAGTTGTAAGGTGTAAGAATGAATTCTTTTTGGAATTCCATCTTTTCGCTGTCTTCAATCTTTTGTACCTGCAAAACATTTTGGTGTATATTTTTCTTAGAAATCTGTCGGATCTGATACCATGTAATTGTGTTGACCTGCAAAGAATAGATCTATCTAAATAATGATACACACATTTGCAGAGATAATTGAAAAAGAATAAGAACAAGAGAAAGAATGGAAAGAATTCTCATTAACCGTTGTGAATAATGAATAATTTACACATGATATACTCTGTATAACTCAATGAGTTTGACTTGAGGTGAACCAAGTCACCATAATGGTGGTATAGAGTGATCTGGACACACACCAACAGTTGCAGGAATGAAGTACAACCTATTCTAGTCTCTTAGGTAGTTACGGGAGTGAACTGCCACCTAGTTGAGTTAACTAGTCAACTAATCTTTAGTTAACTAACTGAACAAAAAATAGTGAGGAGTTAAATCAAGGAATCAAGGCTAATGAATCACTTTGGTGATGATGCCAAGGCAAGGTTGAACTATCATGGTGATGATCCCAATGCAACATCTAAACTCAATTTAGCTAGTCAAATTGAAGTGTGAACTGAAAGAGAATATTCTCCAGGTGGAATATTCTCTCCTAAAATATAGGAGACTGGATAATGACTAATTATGACTAATAAACAAATAAAAACATTAGGAAAAATAAATCCTAGGTGTGTGTGAAGTAACTCCAACAATAACAGCCATCTAGTCACTCTAGCATTTGTAACAGGTTTGTTCATAAAAAATATGATGGTTGAATGGTCTGTATGTACAAAAACTTCATACCCTGTTATGTAGTGTTTGAACTTGTTAATGGCATGTACTACTGAAAAGAATTATTTTTTAGTGACAATGTAATTTCCTTTAGTAGGTGAAAGATTGTTGCTGACAAAGTATATAGCATATGGAATCTGGCCTTCCCTTTGTCCTAAAATAGCCCCCAAAGTTGTATCTGAGGCATCCGTGTAGATATGAAAAGGAAGATACCAGCTTGGTCCTCTCAAAACAGGGGCACTTGAAAGCTTTGTTTTTAAAATTTCAAAAGAAATTTGACATTGCTCATTCCAACAAAATTCAGCCTCTTTTGATAACAGTTTGAACAGTGGGGCATCTAGTTTTGTAAAATTCTGAATGAACCTCCTATAGTAACCAGCATGCCCTAAAAATATTTTTCCTTCTTTCTGTGAGCTAGGTATTTTGATTTTATAAATGATGTCAATCTTGGCAGGGTCTAGCATTATTCCAGTACCAGATATGTGATGACATAAAACAATTCCTTCAATGAGCATCATTCTATATTTTTCATGACTGAGGGAAAGGTTGGTTTCTTTACACCTAATCAGTACTTTCTCCAAATTGTCCAATTCCTGTTGGAAATCATCCCCATATAGTGTGAAGTCATCCATGTAGACTTCTACACATTCATGGGTCAAATCATAGAAAATGGCCAGGAAATCCCTTTGAAAGGTAGCATGGGCATTACACAAACTAAAAGGAAGAACCCTATAGGAATAGGTACCCCATCGGAAAGTAAATGTGGTTTTGTCCTGATCTTCTCATGAAATTTGGATCTGATTGTAACCACTGAACCCATCCAAGAAATAAAAATACCTCTTCCCAGACAAAGTGTCCAAGACTTGGTCTATGAAAGGCAAAGGAGAGTAATTCATGTAGGTAGCCTTGTTCAATTCTTGAATTCCACACAAATCCTCCACTTACCATTTTTCTTAGGGACAATAAATAATGGGGATACCCACTTGCTATCCAATATAGGGTAAATAAAATTGCCATGCAGGAGTTTCTGGAGTTCTTCTTTCACTATGTCTTTTAAGGTTGGATTCAGTCTTCTTTGGGGTTGCCTAATACGTATGATTTGGTCATTAGTGTAAATATGATGCATACAAGTGTCTTGGTGAATCCTTTTCATGTCACAATAATTCCATGCAAAAGAATCAAATTGTCCTTGAATCATTTGAATCATTTTTTGTTGTTGATCTGTTTCTAAACTAGCATTGACGTACAAGGATTTTCCAGGGATGATTGCAACAGCCTAGACAAATGATTCTTTCCCTTCATCTACTTGTGAAATGGTGGCTACTGTAGAGGTGGAGGGGTGCCAAATTTCTTGGAATTCAGAGCTGAAGATATGTGTGTATTCAGAAAAAGATTGAGGGTATTCAATGCATTCTGTATCAGCCAAAAATAGGCTTAATATTTGTTCTTCATTTTTCTCTTAAACTCCTTTTACTTTTTCAAGTGTTAAAAAGGGCTGAGTACAGTCCTCCTTCCCATAGGTATTCTCCAACCAGAGATGAACTTCAATGGTTGGTTGGGCAGGAGGAAAGAGAATGAGTTTTTAACTTTGGGTGCCATTGGAAATTGTCATCTCTCCATACCGACAACTAATAAATGCATCAGTAGTGGCCAACCAAGGTCGGCCAAGAACTACTGAATGTCCTAGTTTGGAGGATTTGGGATGAATCACTAAGAAATCCAAAGGGTATTCCCAAGAGGCCAAAGTGACTATTACATCATCTAGATTTCCTGCTGGGATAATGACTGATTTGTCTGCTAATTCCAACAAAGTTTGTGTTGGTCTTAGGTGATTTAGTTTTAGCGTTTTCATCGTGTCAACCGACATAAAATTTATTACTGCTCCTAAATCAATAAGTGTGTTTGGAAAAGAAACACCATTGATCTCTATGCTCACCATTGGATTTCCCGGATCATTATATTTGGATGGCATTTTTGATATAAATTCTGATAATTGTCCAACCACCTGTATAACAAAAGGCTCCTTCATCTTCCTCCCTGGCTTTTTAATGAAAATATCCCTTACAATATTAGCGTAAATAGGTATCTCCTTGATGGCCTGAGGTAGGGGAATCTTTACACATATGTTTCTATGCCCTAGAGGTACCTTAGATTTATTCACAAGTAACATTTCTAGATAAGGAGGAGGATTAGTTTTCTGAGGTATTTTTGTTGGGTAAGAAGTGTGAGGAGGAATTTTCTTTTGTACAGGGGTGTTTATTTCTTCATCTGATTGGTTATCCATTTGTTATTCTCCTTGAAATGCTTGATTATCTATTTGTTCTTCTTCTTGAACTTCTTGAACTTCTTGATTATCTACTTGTTCTTCTTCTTGAATAACCACAGTAGGATTTGGTTTATTCAAAACTCTCCCTGATCTTAATTCAATTCCATTAAATGAAGCAAGAATTATCACATAAGTGGGGAAGGTTTGTACTTCAAAATTTTGTACAGGCTTTGTAGGTTTATTATTTGGATTAGGAATGGGTTGTGCAGGAATAGGGGTAGGCCAAGGGGGCTTTGGGATAGGTGAAGCTTGCATTTTTTTCTACAAATTCTGATTCATAGGCAATGCCAATTGTTGTTGTAGTTGTGGAGGTGGAGGAAGAGCAGGGGGATTAAATCCCCATAGAAACTGAGAGATATTGGAAGGGTATTGTGGATAGGTGGGAAAGGTTTTTGGTTGAAAGGTAACATTCCCATATGAAGGCCCCCTCCATCCTTGTTGCCAAGGCTGGATTTTTGTTTGATGAGGTGACCATTAAGGATAAGATATTGGAGGTATGCATTGTTGTTGTGAATATTGCGTGGTAGGATCTACAAACATATTAGGATTTTGTTGTCTCCATGCCCTCTTGGGGGGATATGATGTTTCCTGAGGTTCTCCCCCTTCCTTAAAAATGGACATTAGTCCAAGTAAATAAGGACACTCATTGGTAGGGTGATCTTATGTACAGAGGCCACAGATTTCGATAACATTAATGGGACATTCCTTTTCAGGATGCCTTTTCCTACACCGAGGACAAAAAATTGCCAAAGTAGAATTTTCTTCTTCTTGTTTTCTTTTAATTTTAATGGTATCAAGTTGGGAGCTGATGGTGTTTCGGATAGATTTTTTTAAATTTCTCTAGTATATTCCCCAATTCTATCCTAGTAACACCTCCTGGTGTGGGTTTAGTAATTATGTTTATAGGATCCCTTACACTTTTTCCTTTTTTGGCTTGACTGTAGGAGTATCTTTTACAATACTTTGCAACATCTGCAAATGGATTTTGGTACACATCTCCAGAACTCATGAGGTTTAGTAACTCAATGCAGTCATCCATCACACCTTTTAGGAATATGGTCCTAATTGTGGTTGTGTCTAAGGAAAATTGTTTTGTCTTTTGGTAGTTGTATAATAACCTTTCTAGGTAATCTTCCAAACTTTCCTCAGACTGCTTCATTTTAAATATGTCATTCCTAGCATCCCTAGGTCTGCAATAATCTTGATATTTCTGGAGGAAAGTCTCTTTCATTCCATCCCAAGATAAGATAGTGTGTTCTCCTAGGCTCATAAATCACCTTAACGTTAAGTCTTTTAGTGTGGCTGGAAAGAGTTTTATTTTTTGTGCGCTATTAGTGTAATTATAACTCTTACATAGTATATCAAATTCAAACAAAAATGAATCAGGATATTTTGTTGACATACCATGGAAGTGAGGTAGTGAGGAAAATGGAATATTCTTCATAGAAACATCTCTGACGGTGTCTAATATTGGGAATCCAAATGTCTCTGTTTCGTTGTTTGCATTTCCCTCTTCATCTTCCATACCTCCAAATAGCACATTGTAGGGTGTTGGTGATGTCTCCCCACTAAGTGATGGTTCAATCACTGGGTTCTTTGGTATATCCAACTGTTCCAATACCTTGTGTGTTTCCCCAATGGCAGATGCAACTTCTTCTATGAATACCTCTGTCTCTTTTCCAGCTCCTCCTTCTGATGGGGTCGCCAATGCTTCCCTGCTTGATTTTTGTATTGTGTTTTCAATCTGAATAATGGCTTCAGATTTAGTGTCTTTGGCTGTTGTTTCAATTTCTTCCTTTAAACTTTCTCCTATGAGAATTGTTCCTGCACGAATTTTATCTTAATTACTATGTGTGGAGTGGGGGCTTCTTGTTGTTTGTTTTTATAATTTTTCTGAAATTTTGGAAGTAAAAAATCTACCTTTACTATCCCTATATCTACTCATAAAAAGAAGAAACTCTAATACTAATAAAACAAAAATGTTTAACCACTGAAGGTAAGAGGACAACCTGACTTTGGAGCAACCCCGCCAAAGCGGATGCGCAGGTTCTTACCTCTCATCTTACCATCTTTTCTCTGCCCTCAGGTTGTCCTTAAATCCAATCCAAACTCAACAAACCAATCAAACTCAAAATGCTACCTATTACCTTTTACAACTCCCCAACAACGGCGCAAAAATGTTGGTGTATATATATATGCTTAGTATATTGCACTCATATATGTCAATCTTGGATTCGTAATCAAAAGATTTGTTACACCATATGTGTCGAAAACATGTAACATATCTATGTCTGTTGTATCTAGCTCAATCATGAAAAAATTAATAACATGACACTTTGTTTTGGAATATTTGAATATTTCACACAACTTCAAACTCAAAAGATAAAGCTTATAAAAACTCTCAAACAAACACTTAATTGAAAAGGCTCTTGCTTAGATAACAATTTGGTTCATTATAGGGTCATGAAATGCAGAGATGAACTAAGATATTGCTTCTTGTAGCAATTGAAATAGCAATTAGCAATTCACTCTATTCACTCTTAGAGAGAAACCAATCATAACCCTACCAATTCCAGTCAAACCTTCTTTAATACATGAAACAATCAATATGATTGAGAGACTTCATTACATGGATCATGAAGGTGAGAGATGAAGTATTATGGTTCCTATGCCTACTAAGAACAACACAATCATAAATTCAAAATGATAACAATTTATTATTTAACAATCCCACACATCTATCCAACTCTTGCTAACTAAATATCAATCTGCAAAAATGGAAATGGAATTATCTACTTTGCCCAATATATAACCATCCACTCACACTGATTCAAAATCAAATAAATCGGTATTGTACTTAGAAACGTTTATTCCTTTAAAATCATTTGCAACACACAACTATTAATTTTTCACACGTACACAATTAACTCACAACACACAATGACATGTATAGGGAGGCTTACCTTGGTTGGGGAGGTGGGCCCTTACCAAACCAACAAGGTACCTTTGAATAAATTACAGACTAAAACACTTTACTCATACTCATGAATTGCAAAAAATAGCATTTTCATTCCTTCATTTTATTAAGTGAATCAGAAGTTCAACATTTCATTTCCCAGCATAACAATGTACATCATTATCTAATTGCTACTTACTTTCTATCATCTACACAACATCCCTTTTAAAGAAGGTGAGTCATTATAACCAAGGTTTGAGGATAATTATCAAATGTTCTCAAAATTTTACAATTGGTGATTCATATCATATATCAAGGGATGGAGTTCATCCTCATGACATGAATCATATCAGTGATGAAGTCTATCATGGTCTCCAAACTACCTAAGGATACTTCCATCCAACTAACTTTTTGGAATCACCACCAACATACTCCTTCAACACGTGAATCCTTTATACAGGGGTTTAGTACCGGACTAGAAAAATCATAAATCTGGGTACCGGACCAGTGCAATGGTGGTAGCATAAATGGTGCAGAGATGGTGTCAGAAGAGGCCCAGAACTGGTACAGGAAGAGGCGCGGAGCTGGTACCGGAAGAGGCACAGAGTAGTGGTACCAGATCACTGCAGAGTACCGAATTAGGAGGAATGTTGGTACTGAATCATGCAGAGTACCATATCAGGTGGAGTACTAGATCAGGTGGAGTACCGGATCAAGTGGTTGTTGCAGTACCGGACCAGTGGTAGTACCGGATGGAGATGCTTAATTAATAGTCAAAGTAATTAGGAGCATAAATAATCAACCATTTAATTCCAATTTAATAAAAAAAATAAACAAATCATGTTTTAACATAGATTACCTCTCTATGCACATGGAAAAGGTCACAAAGCAAGTTTTTGGAGGAAATGGTCAACCATATACACATATCATAAGTAAAATAGATTGAGATAGAGGATAATATAGGATAATAGAAGTGTCAAAATGGAGACTCAACAAGCATAACGAAATAAATACAGATTATTAAAATATTCTTAACATATAATAATAGAGATACAGTAAAACAAGTTTTCTATTCAATAAGGAAATAAGATGAAACTGTAAAATGCAGCGGAAAACAAGCTTGTTGGAATGGTGGCGGCTTGTCTTTGAGAAGAGATGTGACAACTGCGCTCATTCGCAAGAAGATGATCACAATGAGGCTCTGAAGGAATTTTTACAATAAACGTGAATGTAAAAAACCATAGACATCCAAATACCTAACCCTAGGAGATGAGGCACCAAAAGTCATGTGGGCCCCTTTTGGGTAAGTTAGTACATTAACTTCTCGGGGTTGTAACTTTTGCATACGATCTCCGTTTTAGGCGCACAATAGCCCATTGGAAAGGTATCATTGAGGATATTCATTTTGAGGGATAAATCAGATCCTTTTCCTAATATTGAGAAGCTCAATCCCGAAAAACCTTCATTTAGGCCCTCAAAATGGCCCTGGAAGTTAAAAACTGCTAAGAATAGTAAATTGCCAAAATTGCCAGAAAATTGTTTTGAGTGAGTTGGCAAAGATGGGTGGAAACTGATATACACATGGATAAATACTCCCTCCTTAGGAAGAAATGGTCTCCATTATGTTGATTTTCCTCATCAGATGAGGAAATTTCTGTTGAATTTGGCCCCGGGTGAGCCACTTGCCTTGGTGTAGGAGCTTCCCTCCTTTGACGACTCCATAAAGACAGATCCTTTGTTATAGAGTACCCTTGATCTGTGTGTCCACAATCTCATCACTGGATTCCCATTTCATGCATTCATGGTTGAGCTCTGTTGGTGTCAACTTCTCTACTATCTCTGAGGTGTCCAATAATGGTGGGAAATATGGTCGAAGGAGAGCCACGTTGAAGACTGGGTGTAGGCCAAGAAAAGGCATATTTTTGAGCTCAAAATCATTTTCACCCATAGCCTTGGTGATGGTGTATGACCCATAACGGAGTAGGCAAAGCTTTTTATGGGGCCCTGTAAGGCGTTCTTTCTACAAGTGCAACCAAACTTTGTCTCCCATCTGAAATGTATGTGGCACCTAATGTTGATCATGGCATTGCTTTTACCTGGCATTATACTTATGTACAATATCCTGAACCTGTTGGTGGATGTGTTGGATCCGCTCAATGAATCGGCTAGCTTTCTCAGATTCTGGTGGAGTGGGGGACGAGTCGATCGAGGTGGTCACCAAGGGTAGTGCAACATCCATGGGGCCCAATGGTTTGAATCCCAACCCCACCTGAATGGGGTTGTGGCCAGTTGATCTATGCAGGGCTCGATTGTAGCTATGCTAAACATAGGGAAGACTCTCATCCCATGTGCGGGGGTGTTTTGAATTGTACATGTGTAGTATATGTATGATCATTTGATTGATGACCTCAATTTGGCCATCTTTCTGGGGGTGGAAGGAAGTGGATACGGTGAGCTTGGTATCCATCAGTGACCATAGGCTCGACCAGAATGTACTGAGGAACTGATTATCACAGTCTGAGATAATGGTTTGTGGAATCCAAAAATGTACCCATACTCGTTCAAAGAAGAGATTGGTAGTGGCTTATGCTGTGATCTTCTTGCAGGAGGTTATAATCACCATCATGGAAAAACGATCAACAACCACAAAAACACAGTCATTTCCCCTCTTGATGGACAGGAGGCTAGACATGTAGTCCATTGAGATGGATTCCCATGGCCTGTCAGGAGTAGGAAGAGGGTTGTACAAACCCTATTTCTTAGTGGTCGGTTTGGCAATACCACAGGCGGTTCAGGACCTCATATACGTTCTGATATCTTGTCAGAGTTTTGGCCAGTAGAAATGTTTCTACAGCACTGCCACTATCTTTTCGATGCCAAAGTGTCCTGCCACTTGACTGTAGTGAGCTTCCCAAATCAGCTTCATGTGCTCCCTTGATGGAACGCAAAGATGGCCCAGACGACACAACAACCCATCTTGAAGATGGAAATTAACGACCACTGAGTTGGCACCCAACATTTGGTAGGTGGTGGAGAATTTAGGGTCTGTCTCGTAGAGGTGGGGCCATTCAGAGGTTTTGTGGCTGCAAGAGTCTAGCACTGTGGTGAGTGTCGCGAATGGAGCTCGGCTAAGGCAATCAACAACTCAGTTGGTACTTCTTGCTTTATACTTGATGTTGAGGTGGAACTGTTGTAAGTATGTGGACCATCTCTGATGGCGGTCACTATGCAATTTTCCTTGGGTTTGCATGAACTGTAGTGGTTTGTGATCAGTGTGGATGACTATCTCCTTCCCAATAATGCAATGTCTCCACTAGCGACAGTCTTGCACAATGGAGTACATTTCTTTGTCGTAAGTAGGGTACTTACTGACAACATATGATAGTTTCTCACTATGATATGCCATGGAGTGGTTGTGTTGAGTGAGAACGACACCCACAACATAGTCTGAAGCATATGTCTCGATCTTAAAGGGATGTTGCAGGTCTAGTAATGAAAGTACTAGGGATGAGCACACACGCTTCTTCAAGTCATCGAAGGCTTGTTGTTGGGACAAGCCCCACACAAATTTTTCCTTACCTCCACCCCTAGTTACTTGGGTGAGGGCCCATGCAATATGAGACAATCCCAACACGAACCTGCAATAGAAATTGGCGACGCCCAAGAAGCTCCAAATTTCAGTGAGTGTGGTTGGGGATGGCTAGTCACGGATGACCTAAATCTTGGCTATATCCACATGCACACCATGTTGATCAACGATGTAGCCTAAGTAATGGACCATGTCCATGCCAAAGGAGCATTTTTCCAAGTTTGCATATAGTTTTTGCTATCGCAGGGTGTGCAGAACCTATTGAATATGTTGCAAGTGTTCCACCAAAGTCTTATTGTAGATGAGGATGTCATTTAGATAGACCACTACAAAAGTATTGGTGAAAGGTTGTAGGATATCATCCATCATCCTCATAAAATTTGTTGGTTCATTTGCCAAAACAAAGGCCATGACTAGCCATTCATAAAGACCTTCTTTTGACTTGAAGGCGGTCTTCTATACATCTATCTATTCTATTGGGACCTGGTGGTAGCCAAACTTCAGATCAATCTTATTGAAGTTTGGCCCCCATCAGCTCATCAAAGAGGTCGTTGATTCGGGAAATTGGATATCGGTTTCGGACTGTGATTTTATTCAGGGCCCAGTAATCAATGAAAATTCATCAGGTCTCATCTTTCTTTTGCACCAACACGATTGGGCTCCCACAATGCGATGAGTTGGGATGTATGTGCCCCTTGTGGAGCAATTCTTGGATCTACCTCTTGATCTGATCATTTTCTAACAGAGAGCGGCGGTAGACTGGCCCATTGGGTAGTGGTGCGCATGGGGTCAGATCGATGGGATGCTTGACCTGGCAGTGCAGAGGTACCCTGGTAGGAGAGGAGAAGATATATGAGTATTCTTCCATGACCTTATCCACATGGTTATGTTGTGTGGAGAGATAGTTTGTGAAGGCCCTGGATGTGGCTGCGATCTTTCGCTCACTCTAAGAGTGAATCATGAAGAATACAAATTTCTCGGTCTGAGAGATGACCTTCCTGCATTGCTTGGTAGAGATAAAGGAAATAACACTAGGAGGGACTACCTTGAGTATCCTGTACAATTTCATGTTCAAAGTAATAATAACACTACGTGGCCTAGACTCATATACAATATGATGTTTCCATAAATAAGGTTGGCCCAAAAGAACATCACAAACTTTGAGAGGAGCGACATCACACAATACCTCGTCTTTGAAGGGCTTAATGTCATATGACCTCGTCCACATCTCTGGGGCTTCTGGACTTCTCCAAAGGTTGACATCACTCTCCAAGGGTTGACATCAATAACAACTAATTTTCCAATATGTACATGTTAATCTTAATCGTACATGTTAATCTTAGTCTATTCTATTAACTTGAACAGTAATAATATAACCCCAAACATTAGTAAAACAATCAATCCATTAAGAAATGTTACAACACATGCATTCTTAATGTGGGGATTTTAAGGAAACTCGTCTTTCACACATTAGTAAAACAGTCAATCCATTAAGAAATGCTACAACCCATGCATTTTGAATATCAAGATTTTGAGGAAACTTATCTTTCAAAAAATATACATGTACAAAAACAACATGATCCATTTTCATTCTACTCCATGAACTTCAAAAAGATTTTCATTTATCGCATAATATTTCATTTATTTGATAATTTATTTATTTCTTCTTGACTAAAAATTATTTTTATAATAATATTTCATTTATTTTATATTTTGTTTTCATACTAAAAAATATTTCTGTCATAATTTTCAATTTTACACTAATAAAAG
>JZKD02S1672687.1:2331521-2357405 GCA_000966675.3 Picea glauca | reverse complement strand
ATATCATTTCTGTGTATTGTGAAGATTATGCTGGATATTTTACTGTTATTCTGTCATTTCTAGCATTTCATTTCTGTTCTGCATATTTTATATATCTGGTATCTTGCACTTTTGGTCCTCCAAAAGGGTATTAACCAAACATCAAGTGTGGGATAGGCGTCCTCACTTGTCCTTTGCCTTTAAGCTATGTCTTGTGCACCTGTCGCATTATAATTAATTGCCTAATAACCATGATAACTGAAAACATATTGTTAGCCATTTGAACTCGTTCACATCTTATTGAATTCACTACCATCCATGTAGAAAACATTAGCAGCGATAACATCAAAATTATGACTGAAACTGAACCGATATGTTTTGACTGGATTTCACGACATTACCTTATCTTGAAGCATGATTGAAATCCCATCCTACAACCATCCCATGCTCATGCTTAATATCAACTTATTTACTTGGCACAAATATAGTTGTATTTCTTTCATAAGTTGCCTTCTTTAATTGTTCCATTGTTAGAAGAGATTGATTTGCTTTTATGTGATGATCATGTAAAACATATTCATTTCCTTTCTTAAAGAAGTGATATTAATTATGTTCCATGTAGAAGATTTCTTTGCGATCATATAAATAAGGGATTCCTAAGACCATTCCACATGTTTCTAGTGGCACCACATCACATATTACTTCATCCACATACTTATATGTAATTTTAAATTTTATGATACATTGCATTGTTATGGGAAATTTGTGATCTTTGCTTATCCAATTAAGTGAATAGGGTTTGTGATGCATCTTAGTGTTTAATCCCAATTTATTAACCACTTCTTCTAAAATTAAGTTAGATTGAGATCCACTACCTATCAATGTATCGATCTTAGTATGTTTCATTATGACCCTTATATGAAACAATTTACTTCTTGAATCAAAACCATCACCAATTTTACATGTCAAACCAATTGTTGTAATCTTAGATTCATCACCTGAATCTAATCCCAATTATGTTGGTCATGTTGTTGTTCATCAAAGCCATATTACAAAATTCATATGTATTCCTACACCGACTATCCTTTCTTTAAATTTATACTTTTCCATTAAATTAAAGTCTCTTCCTTATACCCCAAATAATAGAACTGTTTTCTAAGTGCGGAAATAAAATTATTCCATGATGGAAAAATATTACCAACTTACTGAGTTCCATGTTGCATTTTACTTTTCCACTAGATGAGAGTTGTGCCTTCAAGATGAAGCAATGCCAATCTGATTTTGGTTGCCTCATCTTTGATTTGTTTCACATTACAATATAATTCCATTTGTCTAACCTAGTTATCGAGTTTCTCATTATTAACTTCGCCATCATACATAGGAAAAACAAATTTTACATCAAGTTTAAGTAATGTCATATCACGCTTATGTTTATGACAATGTTTTCTTGAAGAAGTAGTGTTAGAAGTGGAACTTGAACTTGAAGAAGAAGAAGATGGAGATGAAGGAGGTGAAGGAGGAGTTTTAGAAGGGTCCTCGCCTTTTTCACTTTTGGCTTGCTTTGAATATTCCCCTTGAAAAGGTATCTTCCGTTCCAAGTAATCATCATACAACATTTTTACCATCTCCGACATGGCAATGAATTTTTTTTGAAAATCTCTTTTGTTTTGAGAAATTCCTTCTTTTGATGCCATCTTCTCACTTTCGTATGTCCTCTTTCTTGATCCAATATTAGGATCTCCTTCGACAAGTTCTCCTTCACCATGAATTAGCTTTTCCTTAGTAATCATGCAAACTAAAACAACCAACTGTCAAACTGGATCTGATACCACACGATCTGAAATTGATGTTTTAAATACTTTGGTTAAGTTTATGCATGATTTTATTTACCATTTAGGAATTAAGAGAAGAAGCTAAATGAAAGAAGTTTCGGCCATATAAGAAGTAAAAACAACAAAGCCACAACACCAAGATTGATAACTGAGTTTGACACAAGTTTTCCTATGTCTCTGAGCCTTTGTCTCAGTGGAGAAGGCTTCTTATTAATATTCAATGCTTTAAGACTACAAAAGAAAGGCTTACATAACAACTCCTAAAACCACCTTTCAGATCTGCAACTTTTGGACATAAATAGACATCAACATTGGCTAGAATAGGTAATTCTAAGACTTTTGAGTATGAACTCGGCTATGCTTGGCTCAACATCTTTGGATCTAGATGAAATTTTATATTCGTCTACTCGGATGTATAAACAGAAGATATATTCGGACTCCCCTCTAAATTCTGCAACTTTTGAGTATAAAGTTGACCTACTTCTGAACAAGCCCTCGAGACCTCCCCTCGATATGAATACTAATGTTGCACTCTATCAGATCCATGCAGTCTGTACAGTCTCAAAATATGTGCCAAAAAATCCTTTTTCTCAATTTTTGTGCTTGGATAAATCAGTTAGACTTTACAAAACTGAGTAACATTTATCCAAACTTATCCACAGTTAACCAAATTTAGCGGTATTTCGCTAGATTTGGAGGATTCCCACCAGATTTGGTAGAACTGGAAAACCACTTTGACCTTCCAGAAGGTTTCATGTGGAACCTCCTCATTGGACCATGTGTCACCTTGTCATTGTCCCAAGCCACATCACCCTACAAAGTTAGTTGCCATGTGTCATCTATATGACCACGTCAGCCAACCAAAACCTACCATGTGTCATTTGTACGGGCTACCATGTGATCATACGGCCACGTCAGCCAACCAAAACCTACCACGTGTCATCTGTATGGCCTTCCAAATCATCGTATAGACTTCCATGTGTCAGTCCATACAGTCCACATCATCGCCACATCAACACCCAAAAATGTTGAATCCACCTGACATGTGTCAACTCCTAATGTTGCAACATCAACATGTTGACATCATGCTGATGTCATCTACCACGTCACTGTTGATGTCATATTTCATGACATTGTTGGCATCATTATGATGTCATTATTCATATTGATGACCTCATCAATTGAATTTGACCTGTTGAATTTGACTTTGACTTTGACTTTTCTTCCCTGTTTAGGAAAAGGTTCAGAACGCAGTAACTTTTGCATACGGTGTCCATTTTTAGAAAAAAAAAAATTATATGTCCGTAATCGTCACGATGAGCCCTACACAATGGCATCGGTCTCGTCTGATTGTGATAATTTTGAAATTTTGGCCTTCCTGGATCCATTTTGGATCACTCGTTATCCTGGTGGGTCAATTCCCTAGGACATTTGGTATTGGGGAAGTTTGGAAGAAAAAATCCACGTGCTAAAGTAGCCTAATGCCCCGGTGTCCCAATACCCTCATAGAGAAAGGTTCCGAAGGGAGGATCTGTGTAGAGGAGAACAACATCACATGACACCACCCAACATAATATGTAGTGGACAGGGTTTAGCACCCTGTTGTGTGAATCTCGAGCATAGTGATGATGTGTATAACCACCTCATCCCATGTGGAATATCGACGTGTTAAATGATAGTCGTTCCACATGTCGAGTTGGTTTGGCATAATGAGGAGGACTTTTGCGGTGAGAAATGAGTGCCACGTGTCATGCTAGGTGGCAGGAGATGATAGGGTTGTGTGACATGTTAGGTGGTCACTTGCAACAACACCACATATTTGAAGTTCCATCTTGAACCCTAACTAGGTGTTGTAAGTGCAAAGTGGTTTGCATTGGTTTCCTAGGGGTCGATATCCCCATATCCCATTACATGGTGGGTTGATTCCTAGAATATCTTGCATCGAGGTTTGATAGATAGTTTACATTGCTAGTGAATCCTCAGTGGGCCGATACCCTGGTGGTCCATTCCCCCGCATATTGGGCATCAAAAACATGATAATAAAGATGATCACAAGAGGGTTGAAGGTCCGATATGTCAAGGGTCGAGTGGCCAGGTGGCACCATGCCAACAGCCATGTCTGCATTATAGGGTAATGTGTTATGACACATCAGTGCCATGTCGGACGACATAAGTGACATGGATCTATGAGGGCACCACATGGAGGTGAGGTGGACTTGGACCAAGAGGATCTAAACTTTAGAAGGCCATAAATTTTTATCTAGAGCTTGGTTTTGAGAAACTTGTAGTCATTGGAAAGCTCTTGAAGAGAAGAAGATGATGGTTCCCTCAAGAAGATGCTTTGAGATGGTTGAGGAAGAGAAACATTGTAATATCCCATCCCTTAAAAGATACTTAGGGGGTTGGGTGTCTTACAGAGTGGTATCAAAGACAGATTTCAAACACTAGACCTAGATGGGCCAAAGATCAGTCATAGGACTAGTATATTAAGGCTAAGATAATCTTGTTGGATAATTTTCTTCACATTAATTTTTTTTATGATCTGCACTAGTTCCTTGAGAAGAAGGAATGCAGATTGAGATCTTGTTTTGGGGTTTCTTGCAACAGAAGCATTGTTCCTTGGTAAGAATTATAGATACTCATACAATATTGAGAATATGTTGAGAAGCGTTAATGGTAATACCTAAATGAGAAATGGAAGAATCCTATTAGGGGATTCTTACGTTCAAGCAATGAATGGACTAATGTTCATAATACTACCTGAAGATGTGGGTTAAAGGAGCCCTGATAATTATAATGGTTGTCATTAATGGCTAAGACCCTTATGGAGAATTCATTGTGGTTAAAGGAATTGAGTATGGATGGATATAACCCTTGGAAGTAACAATTTGTTCCTTTGATAAAATATTAAACCATGTATGTACAATTCTTCATGATAGACGACCAATGGAAAATGTGTAAGGTCAATTTACTTGACCTATAATGAATAAAATTTTCTGTTGAAATAACCTAGTTAAGAAAAGAAAAAAGGATTCCTTTGGACTGTTGCTTATCCTCATGAAAAAAGTAGAGTGATATGGGATTAGGAGCAATTTTATGAACTCATGGTTGTACTACAAAAAAATGTATATGCTTTTAACCTAAAGGAATGTCTATGCATGTGAATGCAAAAGACACACAACTAGAATACATTTTCACTATAGGCATGAGTAAACTACTTGGTGCACAAAGATATTTTGTAATGCATATGGTCATGAATGAGCATGAATATAACATTCTTATAGACTTGTAATAGTTTGTTTCTATTTGTAAGATATAAGGTTGTCAAGAATCCTTTTGGAGAATGATGATCTAATAATAGTAGAAAATTTAATAGTATGAACATGAATGTTGATGATGTTATTGGTTAAAGCCTTATGAAGATAAGGAAAAGGGTTAGTAAAGTAATAATATAGAGCTTGGTAAAGGGAGTGCTTGGGAAATTGCCTGAAGAATAATGAATCAGATAACATCCAAAGAGGGATGATGGTTGTATAGGTATGGCTTAGTATGGTCAGGTAATAATGAGAGGGAATTCAATAAAGAATCTCTTTAGTAGAGGTATGTTGACCAAGGTCGATTTGAGGTATGAAGAGGGGAAAGTATTGTTATCTTGTTTCCCCAGGTAACAAGGTAATTACCCATTTCTATCTTATGAATTGTGAAGCGTTGTTGTAATATAAAGGAAAGAGTGGATTCTTGTTGGTAGTTTTCATGTAAAAGAGGAAGCATATTTATGATTATGAATATGTCTGTGATACTTGTCATGTGGATGACTGTAAGTTCTCATCAAAATAGACTGATATGAATTAGGAGGTAATAGATGAAATTTTGAATAATACCGTGTACAATTAATGCACATGTGTGTGTGTGTGTGTGTGTGTGTGTGTGTGTGTGTGTGTGTGCTAAAGGAACGGTATGTCTACATAAAGAAGTGGAATGTAAGGAAATAATTATACTTGAAAGGATTGAATAAATGCTACGGGTGCATGGCTAACTCTATTTGAAGATTCATGATTGTCATGTTTTTAATATTAGCTTGAGGAGGGTGTAATTCATTCCTCAGAAAGAGTTGTTGTAAATAGTTGAAAGACTAAAAGAGAAAGGATACTCTGATATAATAAGAAATAATGCTTTGTTGTTATGAAAGGGAGGAAATATGATTATGCCCTTGGGAAGGGTATATAAATGATTTTGATCCAAACATGAATTGTATGGTTTCAAAAAAATATGTATGTGAAATTGTGAAGTGTTCCTATGATAGACACATACAGCATGTTAATTCATGTAATTAAGTGCATGGGAGAATAGTTTGAAAATCAAGTTGATAACATAAAGATACATGTGTGAGCATGTCATATGAATACCTAGTAATAATGCACATTTATATTCCTTGTGGAATAGCGTGGAAGTAGATGAAATGATGAAGTTGAAGCTAACTCTAGGATTTAGGTCATTTCAAGAAGTGATGAATAATCCACAAGAGAGTTGCAAGATAAGAAGTTCTCTATGGAGAAACTGTGTAAGGAAATCTATTAGGAGAACAGAACCATAACCTTAACGACTATTTAGAATTATGTAGTGGGATGTAATCATATCTATATAATAATATTGGTTTACATTCTAAAAGTTAATGCATGAATGACGGATGTGAAAATGATCGTTGACCATTCTGATATCTAAATGGTAATGTGCAGAATGCACCGGTTCAAACTCATTATGAAATAAAAGCTCATTTCTATAGCATGTTGATTTATCCATGAAGATCAAGATTAACTTGACCAATACTTCTCAAGGAAGATATTAGGAAGATCCCAGCAGGGATGAATTGCATAAGTAACAAATGAGAAAAAGGGAGGAACACTTTCCTCACTTTAAAACTCTGGATTATGACACAGAGTTGTATGCTTCAAAAGAACAACTAGAAAACAAAGGAAAATAAGTTTATGATTATATTTAAATGAATAACCATGGTTAAACCATGTTATGCAAAGATAAAAAGGTCCCGGGGAAAATTCAATTAGGTTGAAAGTTCCAATTTGTGTAAAGGAGTTGAAAAGGGGGACAATCATTATCCATTTTCTTGTTATTTTTTGTATCTCTATGGGATGGGAAAGATGACATACTGTTATGAATGAAGATTTCAACATGAGAATGTTGACAGCTGTATAATTGTAGAAACAATGAAATAATAAATTGTGTTTACCCTCATGAAAACATTGAGGACAATGTGATAGAGTATATATGTATATGCTCAAACATATATGAAATTTTTTGTTTATTTAAATTCTATGGAACATGCATTTTAATTTAATATCACAACTACTATAATATTGTGAATGTGGTTATACTTGTTTTTTCTAGGAGAAGATAGAAGTTGTTGGAAGCTTCCAATGATGAACAACCTCAAGCAAAAGAGGTAAACTAAGAAGGTTGTTGCAAGCCAGGAAGGTATAAAGTTATCAACCCTGTAGTAGGAGGTTGAAGATGGATTAGGCAAGCTTCCTCTTGAAACGATTTATACTTAATAATAAATTATAATGTTGATTGATTGTTGAATGTCAATAATACCCAAGAAGGGTAAGATTTAGGAATAGATAACCTGAATGTTAAAGGAGAAGAACCTTTAGAATCCAAGGATGATAGAGATCCTTGCGAGAAATTCATGAACAAATGTATCATGAATACATTGACCAATAGGGAATGATTGGGAACAAGAGCTCTCAGTAGCATCCCATTGATTGAATGCATTGAGGAAATAATTGTTGTATGAGAGAAGGTGGGTATTGGACTACTCATCATGGAAGGAGGGCCTTCTAATGGAATACTCAATATGAAAATTAAGGTAATCTGAAATCAATGCAAGGTTGCATTGTGTGTGACTATGACCATGGACATTGGCACATTGATTAAGATCATAATGATAAAATGATTGCATTTTGAAAGGCATGGATGTTGAAAGGATGCATGTGTTAGGAATAATAATTTATTTTTATTTTATATCATTGAATGGATAAAAGTGACTTAAATGATAGTATGCACAGTTTTGAAATTGTTTGGAAGTCACTGCAAGTGTGCAATGAAAATGTGATGATCATGAGAAACTAACAATTTGTTTCGTTGTGTGAGTATTGAAATTGCAAGAAAGATGGTCATGGATATGGAATCAGTGTAAGTCCATCAGGAAGTCCAATGTATGTTGGGTATGAAAGAGCCAAACTTCCATGAGAAAGAAGTCTTAGACTTGTAAAATATGGTTCCTATATGGACCATATCTGAAAATTAAAAATTGAAAATTGAAATATGTGGGAAACATATTTGAAAACTTTGATTAAACTAATGATAGAATATCATGATTATTGTTTTCATGTGATATAGGTAACATGAAATATCTATCCTAGAGGGACAAATGATGGATGTCAAAATAGAAAGCATGGAAAGGCTATTGTTATGAGATGAGAACCATGTGATATTCCATAATCACCATAGAAACTTTTGTGTTGTGGTAACATGATCCATAGGGACACCTCGGTAGAAAAATCCAGAGGGATTCCTCAGTTGTAATACTCTATGAAGTCTCTAAAACTCTTCTTTTATGAGAAAGCCTTGGCAGGTGATATGGATCGCTCGAGGGACTATATAGCAAAGAAGGGGATGTCTGAGCCTGAGCCTGGAGTGTGAGTGACCACAAGGAAGAGGAGGCTTGGTTAATTCTTGTAAATTTTTGATTGGGATAATGAGCACAGTCGGTATGTTAAGTAAAAAAATTGAGTCAAGTAAATGTGACAACCATGTGGATGAAAATCCATGAATTGCACAGATAAGTATTGTGTTGATATGAAAATTTTCCTCTTGAAATATAAACAATAATAAAAAAATTGCACAAAATTGTGATTTATATTCTTTTTATTTGTAATGGTTGTAGACATGTGCTAGATACCAAGAGTCTAGGGAAGGAAAAAACCAAGAAAAAGGAAGACTTTGCTAAAGTAGTTGAAAGATGGGAGCATGGTTGGTGTTGTTGAGGTACAAAGAACAGTGAGGACAATGGTCCTTTAAGGGGGAGGAAATTGTAATACCCATGTTTCCCTAGCTTGTAAATATAATTATATTATTGCTAAAAGACTATGGACACATCTGTCATGTGTGGACTTTGGAAAATGATGAACCTTTGCTAAATAAGGTAATGTGAATATTTGTGTTACTAAATAAAATGGAAATTTAATAATAACTACTAAAGCTGTTGTTTGTACATATATGATTCCATGAGAGGGTATGGTAAGGGGAACCAACACTGGTTGAGGTGATCCCTACCAGGAAGTACTCTGTTGGATTAGTAATACTTAGTCGCAGAACTATCCTATGTCTTAAAGAACAGTCAAGCTAGTATTTGGGGAGTCTTCCTCAAGAATCAATGAGAGGATGGTCAAAGTACCCATCTGGAAGTTTCTTGATTTGACCATGAAATCTTGTTTTGGAAGGAAATAAAAAAAAATAGGAAAACAAATCATGGGCAGGAAGGAGGACGTACAAAAGGAAGTCTGGGAAAAAAAATATGAAGGAGAGGAGTGTGCAATAAATGCTTATGGTTCTAAGAACGCAAGGAATATAGAGAAATGTGTTTTATTTGGTTTGGTTCTAGGGACCTAACCTCCCTAACCCCTCACGTAGGTAGAATAATATATTTTCCATTTAATAAACGCCAATATTAATAATGCCTAGTAATAAGGAATAATAAGTCAAATGTAAGAAGACCTAAGAGAAGCTTCGCTCCTCGAATATCTTCCTCTAGATTTTTCTTTTGATAGATAGATTTAGTACAAATAGGAGTCAAGGGAATGATAAGTTTTGTCTTGAGAATTATTGTAACAAAGAACTTCTCTACTGGAGGTTTCCCCCTCAAAGAGGCAAGTGATCATTTTTTCCTATCAATAAAGATGTTATTTTGGTGATGTGGTTTCATCTATTGTGTTGTTCCACTATTATTCTCTACAATATTTATGTTTTAAGCTATTATAATAGATCCGGTACCTTACAAGTGGTATCAAAGAACTTTCCTTGGCAAAACATTGTGGGTTATTTTTTCCAAGGTAGAGACATATTCTGGCATCTTAAAGTTACAAAGATATGTTGTTCAGTGCATAAATACATGGTCAGGGAAGCATATATGCAAGAAAAAGAAGTACTTAAGCACACATTGTTGGCCACCCTTGTAACCCTTGTTGGTACCCGTTCGAGTGGTAGCGCATCCTACAACACCTATATACATATTGGCCTAGATATTCTTAATCCCTCCATAGATAAACTGATTGCCCACCTGACTGTTATAGTTCCACCTAGAACAACACCTGGGAAGATACTTCTAGTACCTAGGTAGTTGGGTACTACGACTAAGGGAATGGTCTAGCCTCCTTAGTTGGTTCCCTGAGATAATGGTCCAAGTACTAATGTTGGACCCCGCATGTATATCAGAGAGCTATAACACCCTTTCTATAGAAACCCTGAATACCCTAACCCTTGGGATGGAAAAATTTCAGATCAATTCCTGCTTCTGAAATTTCCTTTCCCTTTCTATTCTCCCATCTTCCTTTTTCCATTTATTTTTCCTCTTCTATACCTACCCTTGTTCCCCTTTTTCTTTTTCCCTTCTTCTATCCCTTTCTAGTAACCATACTTAGTCATATTTAAAAAATTGATGGGTTTGCGGGTTGATGGGTTTTCATTTCCATTCATGTTCCTATGTCATGAGTTTGACCGACTTCCTTATTATAATATAATTAATTATTTTTGCAACTTCATGTGTTCACGGATTCAAGCCTTCATCTTCCAAGTTCCACGATCTCCACTTTACATCCAAAGGTCTGTGATCTACATTATCACTGTCATAATTGTTGTGGGTACCGAGCCCCTAAGTATTTCATTTCTCCTCCATACAAGTTCAATCGACCGCTTTACAACACTTAGATTATTTTTTATCATTCATAATTGCAGTTTCGCGGGTTTTCGGATTAGCGAGTTGATGAAAAAATCAATATTCAAAATTGTTCGAGTCCGTCTATGCCATCTTCGTGCTTTTCCCAATATGCATTAAGTATGGTTTAATACTAATAACTGATCATGTAGGATCCAAAAAGATCGTCATTAATAGAAAAGGGATCAAGGAGATTTCTCATTAAATTGCATTAAAGAGCTATTTTCCAAAGATTATATTATTGTCAGCTCTTTGAAAAATTCATTTCAAGTATTATCCAGCTGAAAGAATACTCTCTTCAACCTATGGTAGAAACACCTAAATAACAGTTTTGTAGTGATACCGTAAATATTTTTGGTCGTGAATACCATAACTTTCAGTGGTCCAGAGCATATTCATATTACTCCTCTCCTCCTACATAGAAAGACATAATCTGGGCATCCAGAATTGCTCACGCAGGATGTGTTCCTGAGGTCTTTGAGTGTAAACAACTTGTTGCATGGTGCATGGAAAAGTGTGTGTCGAGCAAGAGGATTATACAACTCCAAGTTCATTCTTTCGTTTCCCTTTCACTACAAGTCTTTCACAGGATGTTGAAGCTCCCCGAGCTGACGTTTACCTTCAAAGGAGAACACTACAAAGATTTCTTGAAGAGACATAACAATGGCCTTGACCTCTTGCCTAAATATTTGGAGAACCATGCGTCTATTCCAAACTACATAACCAGGATTCAGGTCAAGTCTTTTATAAACCCCTTTCGAGAAATTGCTTGGTTGTTTACCAAGTTGACAGGTCAGGAAAGCACTGCTTCCATTTCTTGCATGATCCTTTATATTTTGTATTTTATAGTAAAAGAACAAGCCATCTTTGACTGGGGAAAATTGATTTCTATCGAAATCTCTTCCCATTTAATGCACTACAAAAATGATAAAAAAAAATTATGGCATCATACTTGATATTTGCTATAGTGTATTGTTGTCAATTCCCAAAATTGACTGTAAGTATGAGGGTGAATTGTGAAACAGATCTGGTTACCTTCTGGTATCAAGCATTATGGAGACATAATACCCCTTTATATTTTTATGAAGTCTATAATGATTTTGTTTCAGTCTTCAAGAGGTTGTTTTTGGGAGAGAATACTTCAAGGATATCTTACCAAGCTAACAAATTTATAGAGAAAATAGGAACGATAGAAAAAATGGACAATCACAATGTCATAAGGATACTTTGTTCCAAAGAAAATCCTTCTTTTCTCCCATATCATGTATCTGATAAATTATCCATTACATAGGTGGCAAAGAAATACAATTTTTGGCTGCATTTTTTCCACGAAAAAAGGAAAAATCAATTCATCCCCTTGCCATGGAAGATTAGAGATTTCATATTCAAAAACATAAATAAAATTGATGAGTTTGTGAATCACTTCAACAATGTAAATCTAAATTGTGTTGATAAAATAAAGGGGTTTGATCCTAACAAAATCTTTGTGGAACATATGTTGTCAATAGGATTCAACAACTCGTTCATTCATACTATATTGAATGAAGAAGAAGATAACACCTAAAGTGCTCATGTACACAATGTTGGTGACTTAGAAACAATACTCAGTACTAACGAATTTTATAAGCAAAAAGGAAAGGGTCCCAGTGAAAGGACTGACCAATCTCCATTTTTTACTCCCGAAAACTACCACATCTCAGAGAAATGCTCCAACCAATCACCCAGTTAGAAATATTTCCAACAATAATTCAAGCGGTGGAGGAGAGAATAATCCCCCCTCTAGGAAAATTGAGAATTCGCATAAGATGCATGTAAGAAAGAAAAGAAAAAATTTGATGCAAGAAGAAGAGGACAACCTCATAGAAAATCTCATCCAAATAGTTTCTCTGGATGACATGGCGCTGGAGTCGGATATTAAGAAAATATTTCCTATGATGGAACAACCAGAAATTGTAACTCAACAAAATGTTTTATTGGAAGTTGCTGCAAATGAGATTTTTTCCTTCACTTTTTAAACTGTTAATTTTTATGAGTCCAAAAAATTGATTGTGGAAAGAGGTGATCAGAAAAATAAAAAAGGAAAATAATGCTCAAAGGTCGACCTGAAAGACATGCGTCCGTCCCAAATCTCTAAAATTCACAAAGCAATCGGTGATGCTCTTGACGATTCCATTGATGGGTTGGAGGCCAAAAATGCCAATATAAAAGAAAGGATTAGAGAATTAGAGGATGTCTTAATGCCCCTTCCAATCCTGGCCAGTCCTTTGTCAATGGTCAAACCAACCACACCCGCTATTAAGTTGAAAGGATCTTCAATCCTACTAAAAAAATTTAGGATTTATGTAGAAAGCAGTATTAAGAAGAGAATGTCATTAATAATAGAGTCATGGGAGGTTTTGAAAAATATTGTTTCTTTTGGATCAACGGCACATGCCTTCCATGAATATCTACAACTTGATCTAAAGAACGAAGAATGTTTCTACACTGATGTTGTATTAACATTTGAAATCAAAGTCTCTAACATGAAGGAACTGAGAAGAAGAGAGGAGGATCTGCCTTCCCCAAGTAAAATAAAACAACTAAATTCTTGTTGGAAGGAAAAGATTAAAAATTTGAATAACATTGTTTAAGCATGCAGCAAAGTCATACTGAAAAGAGAAGTATTGTTCAAGAGACTCATGGAGATAGACCTAGAAGGAGGTACTAACGAAGTACAATACCCTAAATTAATTCTCAACTCAATCTCTCTAACAAAGAAAAAATTTGACGAACAAGTTGATATATTTAAAGGTTATCAGTTGAAAAATTTTATGGCATACTCAAATATAATGAAGATGAAATAGAAAATTAGCTAGTTGATTATTCCATGAAAAATCAAGATATTGAGGAAGCAGTACATGGTATTTATCTTGACTTCAAAGACTTGGAAGGTGAGTTATTCAACATTAAAATCTGGCATGAAATAAACATTGCACCAATGAAAATTTATATTGAAGATTGGTTCCGCAAGGCAATCAACAAATTAACCAAAGAAGGGAAAGAAATAGTTGAGACAGTTCTTGTAACTGTCAATGAAGACAATAAAAGGAAAGAAGCAAGCAAGTGAATACATGAGAGACCATCATAGTAAGTTCACACTGATCACATTTTGATTTCTTTATCAGTTTTTCATCCAGTTACTCAGCTTATTTGACTAGAAATGTTTAACAGAAATATGATAACTTATCCCTGTCTCATTTCCAAGTCTTTCTACTCTGCATCGCCCACCATTCTCCTTCTACAACTTACTTCTTGTTCATATTTTATTCATGGTCCCCGGGAGCCCCAATACCAGTCCTAAGGACAAATGCATTTAAATTCAAAACATTGTAATAGACTATATATTTTTCAGAAATCCCAACAGAACTATTTCGATATTAGTTTTGACTGTACTTTGAAACTCTGATTTTTGCATATAAATTATTTGAGATTGATCTATCATTATCTTTATTTTATCTCTCGATGTTTTTACTCTATTAAATTTCTCTTATGCATGCAAACCATCTTCTTTTATTTTATGCGATCAAAAATATTTAGTTTAACTATGATGGATGTGAGGAAATTTTGTCTATATTTTTCAAGTGTATGAGGTGTGTGGTTCTTGGTCATTTCTCGAGAACTCTCTTTAAAAAAAGAAAACATAAATTTGTCTTTCTTGTTATTTTTTCTTGCAATCTTTATATTTCTTTTATTATCACAATGGACTTCTGCAAAGTCCCATATTCTAAAAATCTAGAGTCCCAAAAAAATATTAAAATAAAGAAGAGTACCACCTTTATAAAAATGCGGGGGGATTTGTATTCCCATTAGGTTTTTGTTTTGGTCCTAATGGATTCAAGAATAATAAAATAAATAAAACAGACGAGATCTATTGTCGTGCAACTTGACCTCCTGCATTCTAGTTGTGAAATTACTACACATTTTTTCCTATTAAGAATTTGGGTCTTTCAACACTGTAGTATTCTTCACATCGAAGTATAACTCCACAAGAGTAAAACAATAAAAAGGGATCCTGCTAGCACCATTATTTCAATCTTACCCCATTGGATGCCTTTCTTCACCCCGATCACAGTCATACCTATCATTTTTCAGCAATTTCTTTTTTGTGTGGACCCGAACCCCTTATGGCCCCTTATTTGGGACTTAACCCCTTGGATTCCCCTCGTCTCCCTTATCATCGTGATACCATTCACCCATAAAAACGTTTTGTGTGGTCCCACCCATCCCTTTCTGTATCCCCCCTTCATCATGGCCCACACCCATAGCCAAGACCTTGAAGCCCACCTTAATTCCTTGTCCTTTGCTTTTGCAGAGACCCGGAAAGAAGTACGAAAGATCAGTGTCAATATTACCACAATAAATAAAAATATGCATTCCACCATAGATGCAAAAATGGAAAACCTAAAACGGGACCTCTCTACCTAGCTTACATCCTTTACTGGCTAGATCTGCACCAAGCTAAATATCACTGGCGAGCTTACCTCCTCTGACCCACCTTTTCCCCCTGAAGGCGAAACTTCCTCCAATTCCTGTCATTTTCATCCCCATCACTTTTAGCGTGGCCTATGCCTTCTATGTGTGGATGTGAACAAATTTGATGAATCAGATCCCAACGTATGGGTAACTCAAATGGAACACTATTTATCTTTGTACAACATTACGGATGAGTTGGCCAAACTTTGGTATGGTGTTCTCCATATAAATCAAGAACATTGGCAATGGTGACAATGGAGAAAAAAATATCGCCAAGGGTATGTGTCTTGGACACAATTTGTTGCAGAGCTTTATAAAAACTTTGAACTGAAACCAACCATTTAACCCGTTTGACAAAGTTGAAACAATCTGACATAGTGGAATACTTTATAGATTCTTTTGAGTGATCGGATTTCCACACAAAGGTCATGTCTAATGGTTTTTATCGAGAATGATTTATTAGTGGCCTCAAGGATGAGATCCATTCCCATGTCCTCATGGATCACCCCTAGAGTTGGGTGGAAGCTAATAAAATATATAAGGAATCACAATAGGTTGTCTCTCAAACCATAAAACCCTCCTTTATTCCTTGCCCTAAACCAGTCACTCCCACTCCTCCTTCCACTTTACTAAAGATCCAAAAATTGACCCGGGAAGAAATGATTGAACCCAAATTCAAGGACCTTTGTTATAATTGTGATGAAAAATAATTTTCTGGGCACAACTGTAAGGAACAAAATCTTTTTATGGCCATCTTTGAGGATGTTTATAAGGAGGAGGTCGAGTCCCCCCTTGTGGCCGAATCACCTGAACACACTAACCTGACTCCACCCTCAAACCCACCAGAAGTTGAACCGATCATTTCCCTTAATGATCTCATTGGATTATTTGCTCCCCAAACCCTCAAGATCATTGGTTGCATTAAGTATCAGAAGGTCATCATCCTCATTGATAGTTGAAACACCCATCATTTTATTCATCGTCGCATTTCCCAAGAAACTAGTTGTTTTATATGATCATTCAACAAATTTCAAATCATGATTTCCAATGGAGAGTCCATGAAATGTGGGGGGCTTTGTGAAAATGTGAATCTCCAAATTGGTCAGTACCACATGAAATATCATATGTTTATTATCGACATGGGTGGATGTGACATTGTTTTGGGTGTAAAATGGTTAAGGAATATGGGGCCCATTATGATGGATTTTAAGGAATTAACCATACAATTCAACTAGGAGTGTCAACAGTATAAATTCCAAGGAATCACAATAGGTTACCGTGATATCATCAGTTCCCATCGCATGGAAAATCTCCTCAAAAAAGGTCATTCCAACATTATTGCACAACTCTATTCCATTTAACCCACTAAGACACCCTATGTGCCTCCTAACCTCCAATCCATCCTCTCCAAACATCAAGTTTTTTTCCACTCCCCAGGGACTTCCTCCTTCCTATCGTTTTCATGATCAGTCCATTCCCCTCATACTCGGTATCCTTCCTCCCAATGTTCGTCCATATCGTCATCCCTTTGCCCATAAAAATGAAATTGAGAAAATTGTTCAATAATTGCTCGTCGCGGGCATTATCCACCCTAGTACTAGCCCATATTATTCTCCTTTGTTCATGGTACTTAAGAAAGAATTCTCTTGGCACATGTGTCGTGAATTTCGCACCCTCAAAAAACTCACCATCAAAGAAAAATTTATCATTCCTGTCATTGATGATATATTGGATGAAATAAGTGCTGCCTAGTTCTTTACTAAACCTGATCTTCATTTTGGCTACCACCAGATACGTATGAAAGAGGTCGACATTCCTAAGACTGCATTTTGAACTTATGAGGTCCATTATGAGCTCTTGGTAATTCCCTTTGGCTTGTGTAATTCTCCCTCCACTTTCCAAAGCCTTATGAATCATGTCTTCCGTCCTTTTCTCCATCATTTTGTCTTAGTTTTCTTTGATGATATTCTCATCTATAGTAATGGACAACCCATATTTCTCATGTGGATCAAGTTCTTCATCTACTCTCTTAGCACAAAATTTTCCTCAAACAGTCTAAATGTTCTTTTGGAGCCTCAAAAGTCAAGTACTTGGGTCATATTGTTGGCAAGGCAGGTGTCAAGGTGGATCCTAAGAAGATTGAAGCTATGTAGGATTGGCCTCACCCTAAGACTCTCAAAATATTGCAGGGTTTTATGGGTTTATCAGGATATTATCGCAAGTTTGTTAAGAATTATGGAAATATTGTGGCACCTCTCACTACTCTCCTTATAAATAATTCTTTCACGTGGAATCCAATAGTTGATCATTCCTTTCAAGATTTGAAGGAAGCTATGTGGACCACTCCTGTCTTGTCCCTTCCTGACTTCAAAAAGACCTTTTTCCTAGAATGTGATGCTTTGGGGAGAGGAATTGGAGCAATCCTTATGCAATATGGCAAACCTTTGGCCTTTACCAACAAACAATTGTCAGAGAGACATTTGGGAAAATCAATATATGAAAATGAAATGTTGGCTATTATGTTGGAATGGATTTCTAGTGCCCTTATCTATTGGGGAAACATTTCCAAATTAAGACATATCATCAAAGCCTCAAGTATTTTTTGAAGCAACGTATTTCATCCCTGGAGAAACAAAAATGGGTGACTAATCTCTTTGGATATGATTGTGAGATGATTTACAATAAAGGAAAAGACAAAGTGGTTGTTGACTCTCTTTCAACAAAATATGAATATGAAGGGTCCCTTTTTTCCCTCTCCTTCATTGTACCAGATTGGCTCCAAGTTGTTTTCCAGGAATGGATGCAAGATCCCAAAATTTTGAGTCTAATCCAACAATTGCATGATAATTCTCCAGTTTCCCCAGGGTACTCTTGGCACAATGATGAGATTCGCTACAAAGGTCGTATGTATTTAAGTAAATTGTCACAACTTCAATCCACAGTGTTTTCTGAGCTTCATGCTACACCCATAGTTGGGAACTTAGGGTTTACCAAAACCTATGACAAGTTCAAACATTTTTTTTTCTGGGATGGTATGAAATAGGACGTTTTCACGTTTGTGGAAGAATGTGATGTCTTTCAATGCAACAAGGGAGAAATAGTCATAGACCCGAGCACACTAAAACCACTTTCAATCCCACTTTCTATTTGGAGGGATATCTCTATGGATTTCATTGTTGGATTACCTAAATCGGGAAATAAGCCAATCATCATGGTGGTAGTTGATCATCTTTCCAATTATGCTCATTTATTTTCTCTTCAACACCCATTCCCCACCTCCATTGTGGCTCAAATTTCCATGGATCATATCTTCAAGCTTCATGGAATGCCTCATTCTATTGTTTCGAATAGACATCAAACTTTCACCAACAATTTTTGGCAAGAACTATTCAGGCTACAGGGCACACAATTTCATATTAGCACCACCTATCATCCCTAGACTGATGTTCAAACTGAAGTTGTCAAACATATTGGATATGTTTTGCATTTGAACAAAAAAATCAATGGCCTCAATGGTTACCCCTAGTTGAATGGTGGTACCACACTTCTTACCATATATCTATTCACATGACTCCTTTTGAAGTAGTAGATGTGTTATCACTCCAAGAGTCACTCCCAGACTGCGAATGAGAGAAAACTTGGTAACATAGAAATAAAAATACTTGATTGGGTTTATAATGGAGCAAGAAGAAGAAAAAAAGGAAAGGAGAAGACTGTAGCTACTATAAATCAATGATGTACCATTGGGATATGGAGTCAATCAAACACCCTACTCATTAAATGCAATCAATCTACATATCATATTAAAGATTTATTGAATAGAGGAAGAAAACATAACACAAATAAGAACATCCATCAGGCAAAGATCCTCTCTGCATAAATGAGTTCAAGGTACTTGAATGTAAATAGTCACTAATAGAAAAGATACATCATATCCTTGGATGCTCAAGAATCCATTAATCAAAGGAAACCATGATCCTAAAGGTGTACAATTCATTCAAGTAAGAAGACAAATTGGAAAATAACACAGGGAATACAATCTGATAACACAGATATCATGAGCCTTTAATAACAGAAATGTTTACAAAAACATATGCCCCTCGGGGTTACAATGATCACAGTCAAAGTGACTCCTACAACTCTCTCATAAGCCTCCGTGAAATTTCCAAGACCTCTCGGGTCTCTTCAGTGAAAAAACCCCTCTCTCTTTTGTTTTTACATATGCAAATATATCAAAGATGTCTGCCTAGCCTTCCAAGATTCGAGATCTAACTCTCGTTTCTTAAAATAGAAGTTGTTACAACGTAGTGATACATGTAACCACTGATTTCCTAACTCCTAGGAACTAACTCAGAAAGTATTAACATGTGTACAACTAATTACTAACTTCTAGGGATTATTTAAATAGAAAATAGCTAAAATCTGAAGGATGTTGTTTGAATATCTCAAATGCTGGAAAAGCTAGAGTTAAAATAATCTTCATCAATCTGCCACCTACGATTATTGATAAGGTTATAAATATCCTTAAGTATGTGTTATCATATATTTTTCTACCACATGCCATTTGACTGCGATGACCAATTCACAGCACCCTAATATTTCATAGTGCACTTCCAGATTATGTAGCGCTACTGTAAAACAATTATGCACATTTCATAGCGCCACTGTAAAATAGTTCTGCACATTTTGTAGTGCCACTTATGTGTCTAATATATCTCTAACCATAATACTTTTTAAAAAACAAAGGGAGGTTTTTGTTATTTGGTATGTGATTAACCAAAACCTCCTCCATCTTTCAAAAATACCTTCCCATTTGTTCACAATCCAAGTTTTAATTTAGTCACTCAAAAATTGTAGAAGTGCAACATACTCTCAATAGAAAAGCAGTGTGCTCTTTGAGAGGGTTTTGGGAGACCTTCCCAGAAGATTTTTGGGATGAAACATGTATGGATGGAAATATTATGATGTCTTCTACACAATGGAATCATCAATAACTGCAAACACCTTCTCAAAACCCCTGAAAAACAGAATTGAAGTCAAGTTATTCAAAAGTACAGGAACCCTCCTATAGCAATGTATTTTGGAAAATTATCTCAAAACATAATACAATCTTATGTGTTAATAAGATGGAAAAAATCAATCTTCATTTATATCATACATGACCAATGTCTCAAAGGGCCAAGCAATTGACCAAACTCTTACAGTTTGAGAAGCTATTCTCTGTACCCTAAGAGAATTTTGTCATGGCTCATAATCACTTGAAGCAACAAGCAGATCAAGGTCACTCAGAACGTTAATTTTTTGAAGGGGACCAGGTGTTTCTTCGACTAGAACCTTATAAGTAGACTTCACTCAAGGATTTCCATTGTCAGAAACCGGGTCCCAAATTTTATGGTCTTTACACAATTCTCAAGCACGTGGGAAAGGTGGCATGTCAGCTAGCTTTGCCCAATCATTCTAAGCTCCATCCTATTTTTCATGTCTCGTTCTTAAAGAAGGTGATTGGAACTAAGTGTCAAACTCAAATGATTCTTCCCGAGTTGAATGAATAAGGATCCATATGGTTGTAGCCAAAAGCAGTCTTGGACTAGCATGAACATTGTCTCTGTCATCGCACCATCAAGGAAGTGTTAGTCCAGTGGAAAGATACAACTCCAGCCAATGCCAACTGGGAGCCATATATCATTATGCAACAATTTCCTCATCTCAAGCCTTAAGGACAAGGTTGTTTTTTAAGGGGGAGGGCATGTTAGGGACCTAACCTCCCTAACCCCTCATGTAGGTAGAATAATATATTTTCCATGTAATAAAGGTCAATATTAATAAGGTCTATTAATAAGGAAGAATAAGTCAAATGTAAGAAGAGCTAATAGAAGCTTCTACTTCTTGAAGATATTCCTCTAGATTTTTCTTTTGATAGATATATTTATCATAAATAGGAGTTGATAGCATGAGAAGTTTTGTCTTGATAATTATTGTAATAAATCATTTCTCTATTAAAGGTTTACCCCTCAAAGAGGCAAGTGAACATTGTTTCCTATCAATAAAGGTATTGTTTTAGTATTGTGGTTTCATCTATTGTGTTGTTCCACTGTCATTCTCTGTAATATTTCTATTTTCAACTATTATAATAGATATGGTACCTTACATTTGGAGAACATTGGAAAACAGTCTTCAAACCAAGCTTATAAATAGGGCCACAAAATTATAGTAATTGGATGAGAAATCATGATGGAACTAATAAAGGAAGGAATTGAGGAATTGTTGGGCAGAGAAAGGCCTCCCTTATGCTGTGTATAAAAACATTTGTGGCCCTTTGTGGCAGAGCATGCCCCCTTTAATGGTGGATTGGAGATTTGTTTGCCAAGTTCTTGTAGGTGAAGGGGAGTAACATTCATCCTTTCTCAAGTGTTCAGTAAGAGAATTTCCCTCATGGCATCATACTCTGGCTAGGGGGTGGCCACCTATGGAAATAACAAGTGAAATTTTTTCTATGGTTGGGTGGAAATTGGCACACCCTTTAGCAGTTTCCAACATCTTCTAGTTCTCAAATAAGTTTTTTTTTGTGTGTATTTTATGCAAATGATGAGTTCAGATATTTTAGAAGGATGTATAGAGTAGTGTGAACTTAATTTCCTTTTAAATGATAGCTAAGGAGATCTTTGTGTGTTCAAGATAATATCACAACTAATTTTTCCTTGTTGATAACCCCTCCTCTGGACTATTTATGCCTTAAAATGGTTGTTGTGAGTCTGAATAAGGATAGAGTGTTGTCTAGGTGTTTGCATCCTATTTACAAGAATATGTATTATGTGTTAATAGTGAAGAAAAAATTATTGTTGATGATTGCAGCTTCATGAGACATCCTCCTAGACATAGACTTGTTGATTAATTGGGTTGGGTGTCATTGATGTCAACCCTTGAATAAACTCTGGTAGCAAATTCCAATAGCACAATGGTTTGGGTAATGGACCCAAGTTTGTTTGATGGATAATGGTATGAGTTTTGATATATTTGTAGGTAATCATATTCCACATGGATAGTACATGTCATGCCATTTCCGGTGGTATGTGGAACTTCACATAACTCCTCACGGTTAGAGATTTATGGCCATGTGAAGTTGGAGAACCCTCATGAGTCATCTAGAAGCCACAAAAGGTCAAAGTAGTCAAAGTGATCCAAAAAGATCTTTTACATGACTATGGTTGAGTTATTAAGCATGAGTTGATTAACCAATTAGGAATCTTAAAGAAAGAGGAAGAAGATATGAGAAGATATCACAGCCATATAAACATGTACAAAATTGAAATGAAGCATAAAACATTATCAAACCATAACACCAATGTGATAATGGAGTTCGTCAATATCACCTACATCTTCAGGCCTTTGTCTTAGTGGGTGAGGCTTTATTATTTTTTTTCAAAGCTCAATAAGTACATCACAACAATGCCAAAAGGTTACAAAACTGACATGGTCATGTTCTACCAGATCTCAAGAACCCAAAAGAAGCAACAACACTCAAATCGGATGACTGGAGCTCCCAAAAATGGCTCGCAAAGGTGTGCTCCTTAACAACTTCCCTGCATAAAAATGGCTTTGGCTTAGAAATTTTTCAGCATAAACCTACTTTGAATCTCCTTCCATTGCCTCAAGAAGGCTTGGTTTATATAGATCTGAATTTGGTAACTCTCTTCCAACTTCCTCCCAATATTTGGACTCGAAAAGGGCCCAATATCCACCAAAAAGGGTCAAAACTCTCCAATAACAGCTGAATAAATCCCAAAAAATCATTAACATATAGTTCACAAACACACTTTTGCTTAAATAAAGGGATAATTCCTAGTGCGTACCCCCCAAATCAAGGTCACATGGCTCATATATGGCCAAGCGCTATCCCCTAAGGGTTGTGCACTAGCCCTTAGTCTGCAAGCAATGGTCACATGGCATAAGTTGATATGACCACACCCAAATGGTGCACCCAATAACCTAGTCACCACCCCCGATCATATGCACAAAAGGCGTCGGTGGTTAACCCTTAAATTGTGGCCCCTGCGCCCTTTTCTGATGCAGTAGTGGAGTTCCCCAAATGGAAAGCTATGGTTATGTGAAAACAAATAAATTTGTGGGCTCGAGCTTAGCCCCAGCCCCCTTTTTCCTCCGCTTATACAATAAATACACCTTATATATATTAAGGTGGACTTCTTAATACAATTCCCACCGTTGGCGCATTGGCAATCAGACCTATCCCAAGGCATTTCCCTTACCAAGAGGTCATGGGTTTGAATCCTATGAAGCTCAAAAATATTTTCCCAACCAACAAATGATGGGGGTGCCATGTGGCACCCCAAGTCTAGGCCACGTGGCACCCTTTCATTGGTCCACAAATGTGCCACTTGTCGAAACGTGATTGGATCACTGTCATCTGCTCAATCAGCTTATTGTTGCACTGTCATGTGTCTCAATTCTATGTGTCACTGTATGGTCATGCCATGTGTCATCATACGACATGCCACATGTCATCGTACGATCATGCCATGTGTCACCCTTGTAGTGGCGACACGTGTCACTTACCTATTGGTCCACATGTACTTGCCATGTCATTAGTCCATATGCCTAGTCATCCTTCCATGTCATTTGTATAGACCCTACCACGTCTGCATCAACTGTGCTACCACGTCATATGTACGGCTGTATGACCTGTACACTCAGCTGCCATGTGGCACTGTACAGACTGTACAGTGAACATTTTTTGGCCTGTTTGGAAAAATGAATAGATCACCATAACTTGAGCATATGATGTATGTTTGATCCCATTCAAGTTGTGTTGGGTTTGTATCGACGAGGTCTAGGCACAAGTCTAGTTTGAATCTCTTCTATGAACTTTTATTTTTAGGCCTTTCTGAGCCCCATCAAACTCCTGGATCCGATTATGGATCACACCACTAAAGGAAATTTTGGTCCCCAAAATATCACAAGAATGGAATTTGACTGATTACATACTCAAAAGGATGAAAACAAAACATGATATTGTACAAAAATGATGTTATAACAGGTCATCATTTGAACATGTGTGATTACATTAATGGAAGCAAAATACAATGAAGTTGTGACAACCACTTCTGCAAAAACCAAGTGGTTGGTTTCTTTCCTTCATGGTGTTCCTCTTGCTTCATTGGTAATCCTTCTTCCTTCATGAGTACATGTACAATCCTTTTGTCCTTCCTTAGAAGAAGCTCTGAATTAAGCTTCCAACAACTTGTCTTTTGATGTCCACTCCTATTGCAATAAGTGCATTGAGTTTTTGGCATCCAAACATGTTTACCCTTCTCTTTCTTCCATTGTGGAGTTGAATCTTTATGTTGTGTTTCCTTCATGGCCGACATAGATTTCAGGTACACATTTTGTCTCTTCCAACACTTGGCAACACAATGCTTGGGTGAATGAAAAAAAGTACATGGATAAATATTCCATAAGTTTCAATTTACATGATTATGGATTTTATAATAAAAAAGAGAATTGGAAAAATTATGACCATTATACTTTCCTTCCTGATCTTCATTTTTCTTTGGATATGACTTGCATTCACTACCACAATCCTGGAGTGATGCGCCATTACCTTTTGTGAAGTGTTCCTGCAATGTTTTAAGCTGGCCATTTGAAGCATTACTTGCTTCCGAAGTTTTGGAACTCATCTTGGAGGATGCTCCAATATCCACTTCGCCACATCCCAATCCTAAATATCGAGGCCTTTCCACAACCTCAATGGGATTAATGATACCTTGGACCTCAATTCCAAGGCCCTTTCCTTCTTAACCCATCTTGGTTAGCAATCTCAAACCTATACCTCTTGTATGTTTTTCAAAAGCACCAAAACCATGTTGATAGGAACAAGGAGAATTTGATTAATGACCTTCACTACATACCTCAGATATGTTTTTTGAAACATATGTGGAAGGCACGTCCTTCAATTCTTCTTTTCCTTTGTTGTTCTTTGAATCTTTCTCTTGAACTGGCCTCTTTCGTTCCAACAAGTCTTCATACAACACTTTCACCATATCGGCCATGGAAAACACCAAAATTCTAAATTCCTGCTCATATTGAGAAAGTCCTCATGTATATGCCATTTTCCCCCTTGAGATGAGCTCTTCCCTGGTTAACATGCAAATGCCAAATTTCTCTGATACCACTTGATCCGAAAAGATCTTTTTCATGACTGTGGTTGAGTTATTAAGCATGTGTTTATTAACCAATTAGGAAGATTAAAGAAAGAGGGAGAAGATATGAGAAGATATCACATCCATATAAACATGTACAGAACTAAAATGAAGCATAAAACAACAAAAAACCATAAAACCAATGTGATAACGGAGTTCATAAATCTCACCTACGTCTCTGGGCCTTTGTCTCGGTGGGTGACGCTTTATTATTTCTGTTAAAAGATAAATAAGTACATCACAACAGTTCCAAAAGGTTAAAAAAGTGATATCTTCTTGTTCTACCAGATCTCAAGAACCCAACAGAAGAAACGACACTCAAATCGGATGATCGGAG
>JZKD02S1672687.1:2296638-2323635 GCA_000966675.3 Picea glauca | reverse complement strand
CATGGTACAGATTGAGGTACAAGTTGGTGCATGGTTGATGCACTTGTTTATGGTATAGGTTGGTTAAGGTTATTGGTACAGGTTGATTGGTACAGGTTTACAACAATATATCTCACAGTGATAGTGTGACAGTGGTTCCATCATTCTACTTATATGCTAGGGCGGTTGGACGGGGCAAGGACGTGTGGTTGTAGCCACCTTCCAGTTGTAGTCGAAAAACATAGGGATTTGTAACCTCCTTCTAGTTGTAGCCAAATAATTGGGGATTTGGAGCTTCCCTGAGGTTGTAGACTCGGAACATAGGGGGTTTTAGCCTCCTTCTGGTTGTAGACAGAGAATTGGGGAGTTGGAGCTTCCCTCAAGTTGTTTCTTGAAAAACTAGGGAGTTGTAACCTCCTTTTGGTTGTAGCCATAGAATTGGGGAGTTGGAGCTTCCCTCAGGTTGTAGCCTCCTTCTAGTTGCAGTTGAAAAACAAAGGAAGTTGGTGCTTCCAATGAATGTAATTCTTAAATACATATAAGAAAAAACATTATGTGGTTTTCTCCTGTTGGGGTTTCCACATAAAAACACTGGTGTATTGTGTATGTGTATAATTTCTCATTTGTTCATTGTTTGTTTACTCTGCAATTATTGGATTATAATTCTATATTTTCTGAGAGTAATATTTACCTATAGCCCTAATTGTGATGTAAAGGGTACAGGTCATCTCCACCATGTGTGAAAGATAATTAATGTTTATTGTAATTGTTATCACTCCAAGAAACCCTTTGTGGTTGTAGACCTAAGGTGCTTGGTAACTTAAGAATATAGTAGATTTGTATGCTTGGAACAATAAGATAACTCAATAGCTAATGAAAGTAACCACTCATCATGTATCTGAATAAAATAGTGCTTTTAGAGAATAATAATCAGACAACAGAGTTGAAAAAAGGGGATGAAGAAAAATAGTCCAGATAACCAAATACAACCATATGTAGGGTCATACAAGACAACAATAAATTCTTTAATCCAATTTTATGAGATTAATAAGAAGATGACAGTTCTTAAAAGCTAAACTAAACTGGAATAAAGTGTAGAATCATGAAATATATGAAAGAATATGATATTGAAAACAAAAGAGGACTGTGATTCTATTATCAGAATAAGAAGTCAAGTTCAATGGATAGAAAATGTCTCTTAGATTGAACCCTCAGTGCTCCAAATGTCTTTGGATTTATAGCCTTACAAGATGAAATCTAGATCCTTGAAAGATGGACCAGATTTACTAAAAATAGTCAAATCAAAATAGATACAACAAGTGTAGGATGAGATCCTATAAAAATGGATCTAGAATACTAAAAATGGAAAATCAAAACAATAGGAAAAGGTCCTATCTAATGATCTCTAAGATTAGTAGATTGTTGATGAAGTGTAGTTTTAGACTCCCAAGGCCGTTTGATTTGGTCCTCCAAAGATAAAATTCGAATTGGATGATGTGTCTTCAAACCCCTGATATTCTGTCTTTGAAAAAGATGCCAAATGTAGTTGAAAAACCTCTTTTTGACCTTATCCCTCAAAACTAGCCTTTGAATCAGACTTGATAATTCAACAACTGTCCATTTGAAGTGGTTTCAAACCATTCAAACTCAAAAAATCCTGATCTAGGCAAAAATTCAGTTATTCTGGCCGTGACAGGCTTTCACCAGCTAATTTACCCAAAAATCCACTCCTTAGTTGGTGAAAAGAAGAGCTTTCACCAGCTAACTAGCAAAATTGAAGACGGGTTAGCTGGTGAAACCGCAGATTTTTTTAAAATCAAATTTCTTAGTCATGGAGAGTCCATTTTACATGCTTGAATAGTCGATCGACATCTTGAAATCCTAATATTTCCAATGGTGCTTTCAAATCTTCATTTGGAGCTCGGGAAGCTAGTCAAATTTTACCTACAATATTAGGAATCATTCTTTAAAAAATGCCAGTGCATTTTTTATCGCTAACATCTGGCTCCAACTAGGATGGAGACCTCCCTGCGAGGTATCCAAGAACCCGGTAGGCCCTGTTCCTTTAGTATTGGGCATGGAGTCATTTAGCCTTTACAATTTATCATCTGGCTATTTTCCAAAGTTTTTTGTTGTCTTTCCCAATCTTCTTTATCTGTAGCATGTCTGCTTCAAACTTCCTTGGAAATGTTGTTTGCACATTGACATGGCATCTGTTGTGGAAATATCTTCATTAAGAAGAAAAGTGTTGAACATAGGCAAGATGGTGAGATATGTAACCATGGTTTTGAAAATTCTAGGATAACTTCAACCTTGAAATGAGGGCATTGCAGGCAGCTTGAGGTGTTTGACTTTTCATTTTCCAGCAGCTCGTGAACTCATATCCATACAGGACTAATGAAATTTCCTCTGTACTATCTGAACTAGGTGAAGTCTAGCATGAACTGAATACAACAATCATTGACCCAAGAGATGTAATTCTCAACCTAAGCCACCACAACACGATCTTCCATACTCCATACCTGCACGAGATCGTCTTCACCTACAAAATCTTGTAATTGTTGCCTTAGTGATACTGAATATACATTTCTTAAGTGTTAACCTCTGACTGCCATCTCAAAACCCTGCATCATCTATTTCCTTACCTGTGCTTTGCTTAGTCAAAAATATAGAGCATAGAAATGAAATTATACCTCTTTGAAAACCACGAACCTCATAACTTCCTCTTTAGTTCTTGCCATAAATAATCCTTACTTATATCTTCCTTATTTATTTGAAAGAAAACCAATTAAAATATATCTTGTGCCATTGTCAGGTGTAGCCAGTTGAGATGCCAACCCACTGTCATGCATCCCATTAATTTTGCTCTCCTCAATGTGCAAACCAGCTTTTCTTTTCCAATAATAGAATTGTCAAAATAAGTCAGCTCTTTGTCTATGTCAACATTAGGTGAACTTGACAACGCAGATGGAGAATCAGAAACCATCACAGCCCCATGGTCAGGATGGATAACATGTCCAAGATCTTGCTTCTTTCCAATTACAGGCTTAAAATGTTGTTGCAGTTTTGGTTAGCATTATTGCTTGTTGATTCAGATTGTTTATTCTTCACACCTCTAAGTTTTGAATCCGATTTAATGACATCATCACTGCATGTTGAGCTCTTCAATGATCCTACAAGAACAATATTGTTATCAAACTTCATACCTTCTGCTTCTTTCTTTACTACACTAGCATCCTTTGTAAAAAACTCTGTAACTAGCCCAGAAGTTTATGTTTTTCCTTCAGATCCCTCACTGGAGCTCGTTGAATATGAAGACACATCAGCAATGATCAATTCATTCACAGATTCTGAATCTTGTAAAGGTTCCGAGGTTCCCCTTGACATATCTCTTTCAGCAATCTCATCTGCCGATGTTGAAACTCCTGATATCCTTAAAGGAGTATCCATAACATTAACCATGTTTCCTAATGACTTCTTTGGAAATGGTATCTTTTCACATTTTGTGGGATTGCTAAATGAACCACAAGGATGGGCCGCAGAATTAGGCCCTGGCAATGAAGAATGCATAACTATTTTTATAGCCAGCTCAGAAGTATCCCTTCCATCAACGGCTTTAACTGTCTTTTGTGGGGCTGCCACTGAAGGAGCTATTGAGGTAGATAATGAAGTCCAACCCAAAAGTAACTCCTATGCCTGTCTGCAAGAACCACTAAGTTCAGATGTCTCTGCCACCACCTCTCCTTTTGACTCCCTTTGCATATTTGAAGATCTTCCTAAAATTGACACCTAAAATTGGTTTCCATAGTTCTCTCCAGCTGCAGAGAATGCTGGAAGTTGTTGAAATAAAATCTGAAACTGCCGCTCAACTATCTCCTCAAAATCTGGGATGTGATTCTGAATTTAGAATGTTGATAAGGATGTTTCAAGAGCTTGACACCTCAAAAACATTTTAAAATAACTCAACCCATGCCTATGACACCAAGGCAACATTCAATCACCAATTATCAAGTGCAAATCCATGACGGAGGGGACACATAGGTAATGAGATCGCACAACACGTTAAGGAGAGAACGTCAAGCTACTGGGAAAAATATCGAAAGATACCCTGAACCTTCATTGGAAAAATTGTTGTAGACGCAATGGGGTTGCTGGCAATAAACAGAATTTGTTGAGGGAAAAACGTTAGCACAGAGGAGAGATAGGGACGCTCTTGGCACAAGTAAAACGCTGAGCAACAAGGAAAAATTTTCATTGAGCAAGGGTCATGAAAATTCTGACAAGGAACAAAAAATTCGTTGGGTATTACCCACGAATTTCTCCAAGCATTTATCATGATTTTTGCTAGCATGAGATCACTATAATGACTGGTTATTTGCTCAAAACGCAGAGATATATTACCCATGAATTTCTCCAGGCATTTATCACGATTTTGTTGGCATGAGATCACTGTAATGACTTGGTTATTTACTCAAAATGCAGGGATATGGTGCCCACAAAATTCTTCAACAAATTCCTTATCTCCTGTGACTTTGAAACCTGCAGCTCAGCGCAAATCCATTTGTTCGTGGATCTCTTGGTGATCGATGTTTTCCATGAAAACTTGTCAAATACTTACAAATCCAATTGTTCTTACATTTATCAAACCTTGACACCTGTAGATACGTGGACTCAACTTATCGACTTGGTTGTTAGTGAAATAAAACTCACTATTCACAAAATTGGCATCTGCGTCAATCATTACATGATACGCTTACAAAAATTGATAATCTACACTTGTTGATGAAGTGGATAGGATAGGAACTCATGGTTTATGATTTAACTCAACATTGGGTTTTATGTGATTCTGTAGCATATCATAAGAATCGGGCTTGTGACTATAGTTTGACTCGAGATTAGGCTTGAGGACTCAGCTTTGGCTTGGGCCTTATATGTTGACTCATAACTTAGGAACTAGACAACTCATAGGCTAGCTTTAGTATAATGACAGGTGGCTTTAAAAATTAAAGCTTGACTCGTGGCTTAATGTATAGCTTGATTCATGAATTTAACTTTGGAAAATTTTATGAAAGACATACAAGGAATGACATTTATTTGTATCTTTTTCATTGCAGGTTGAGAAGCTTAGAGGTAAAGAAATATCAGGAAAAGAGATTTTCAAAGGCTGAGAGGAAAAATGAGTCTTACAGAGAGATAGAGAGATAAAAACGCTCTCAATTTACCAATTCATTTTGATTGTTAACAGGACCTGTGTGGTCTGTAAAGCCATATTTACACCAATTTTCTGTTGTAATTCACCTTCTTTAACATAAGGATTTGGACCATTCCATCTTTTAAAGTTTTATCTTACCACTACAAAGCCATACACTAAAGCAAATGATATACTGGAATTCTCTGAAAATATCATGGAAGATGTAACAATCTTGCTTCTTTCAACAAATAATGCATTTTTTCCTTTCAAATGATCAACAGAAGATGTCTGCCTCTGTAAACAACTTAAGTATTCAATGTTATCAGCCTTTATTTTTCTGCTCCTTGGCTTCTCTTCTAGAGCATCCATTTCTCCTTGGTAATTATACCTGGTACTAATGTCAGCATAAGACAAATGGGAATTTTTCATGTATTCACTCCAAAACCCACCTTTCCCAAGCAAGACTGTTACCTGATGCTTATCTGAAATGGTTTTCATGGTTCCTATTTTTTATTGTGCATCTAGATGAACCAGATCTCAAAACCTTTTGATCTTTGTGACTGCTCTCCAAGGTTCTCTACATCTTTAGAAACCAACCTCGAAAGAATTGGTTTAGAAAAAGTCAAATCTGGGAAAAAATACAACCTTGTTGCCATGTAACAGGTTTCACAAGCTAATTTTCCCTGAATCTGCCCCTTTAGCTGTTGAAAAGGAAAGATTTCAACAGCTAACTAGCGGATTTCAAAACCAATATGCTGGTGAAAACCCAGAAAAACTGCCTTGGGAAAAAATCAAATTTCTCTAAATCTGCAATAAACACCTGAGATATTGATGGATGACTCGAGGCTAACTGAGTAGCCGCAACATGGAGGGATGATCCAGATCGAGCCATTAAGCGTGAAAAGGGAGTCTCTTTTCCTAATTAAGAAAACTAAAAGTAATCTACTTGCTCAAACAAAGAGCTTATTCTTCTATCAATCCCTACACTAACCAGTAGAGGTAGATTGATCAAGTAAAACTAAATTTCCAAAGCAGCCAAGAAAGTAATTGACTTGCTAATATCATGTTTGATCTTTTCCCAAAATATAAAAGAAACCATAGATCATGGTAATGCAATTTGAAAATATGACAAGACCAACCATCATCTAACATAAATATTTTTGGATTTATGCTGCTCATAGACTCCAAATAGTCAGCAAAAGGGTCATCAAATTCACAAAGAAATACCTCTTTGGACTGCTGATCCAATTGTAAATTGAAAAGATGTTGAAGGTTACTTTTACTAATCTCACTGTTGAATGCAGGCTGCTTGATATCTAGACCCTTCTGCTTATCATCTTCCTCTTCATGTTTGCTACAATTTTCTTGTGTCTGCAAATCTGAAAGCTGAGGGTTGCTCATAGTATTTTCCACAGATCTAAAATATGTTGATCTATTACTTTCTCCTGTTGATATATGCATTTTTTCTTTGACATCAATACATCCAAAAGAGACATGTTGATTTTGATCAATATTCAAAACAACATACACATTTGATATGATGTCAGATATGTCACTATTATCCTTCAACACCTCTTTTCCTACATGGTAAATGTCTTCTTCAACAAATAAAGATTTATGAAATGAAGAAAACTCTTCACAACATCCTTCAAAAAGATATTCAACTGGAAAATAATTTTTACAAAAGGAATTGAAGGCTGAATGGAAATCTGTCAAAGAACTAACACTTGCATTTGGAAGAGACCAACACCATTCACGAGCAATTCCCTCTAATGAGAAAAAGAAGAGATGGATCTTAACATCCTCATGCACAACTTGCAACCAATGAATGTAATCATGAAAGTCCAGCAAATGTTCAACTGGTACTTCCCAATCTTCACCTCAAAATCTGGGAAGGCTATTTTCCCATTCATCTCTACTAGGCACTGGATTAGGGAAACCAACAATCTTTGAAAAATCGCAGAACACATACCTCTTAGCAAAGATCTGGTTCATGTCATACCAGTGGAGTCACCAACAAATTTCTGAACAATGGAGTCACCACTAAATCCGTCCTTCATGGAGTCACTAGATAGATGATTACAACCAAATGATGTCCAGGCCTTGTCTATCCTCAAAGTTGGGTCTTTTCGTTTCCCAAGGAAGTTGAGCTTCGATCTCTTCTCCCCGGAAATGACACCAATTTGTTATCACTCCAAGAAACCCTTTGCGGTTGTAGACCAAAGGTGCTTGGTAACTTAAGAATATGGTAGATTTGTATGCTTGGAACAATAAGATAACTCAATAGCTAATGAAAGTAACCACTCATCATGTATCTGAATAAAATAGTGCTTTTAGAGAACAATAATCAGACAACAGAGTTGAAAAAAGGGGATGAAGAAGACTAGTCTAGATAACCAAATACAACCATATGCAGGGTCATACAAGACAACAAGAAATTATTTAATCCAAGTTTATGAGCTTAACAAGAAGATGACAGTTCTTAAAAGCTAAACTAAACTAGAATAAAGTGTAGAATCATGAAATATATGAAAGAATCTGATATTGAAAACAAAAGAGGACTGTGATTCTATTATCAGAATAAGAAGTCAAGTTCAATGGCTAGAAAATGTCTCTTAGATTGAACCCTCAGTGCTCCAAATGTCTTTGGATTTATAGCCTTACAAGATGAAATCTAGATCCTTGAGAGATGGATCAAATTTACTAAAAATAGTCAAATCAAAATAGATACAACAAGTGTAGGATGAGATCCTATAAAAATGGATCTAGAATAATAAAAATGGAAAATCAAAACAAAATAGGAAAAGGGCCTATCTAATGATCTTTAAGATTAGTAGATTGCTAATGAAGTGCAGTTTTAGCCTCCCAAGGCTGTTTGATTTGGTCCTCCAAAGATAAAATTCGAATTGGATGATGTGTCTTCAAACTCCTGATATTCTTCCTTTGAAAAAGATGCCAAATGTAGTTGAAAAACCTTTTTTTGACCTTATCCCTCAAAACTAGCCTTTGAATCAGACTTGATAATTCAACAACTGTCCATTTGAAGTGGTTTCAAACCATTCAAACTCAAAAAATCTCAATCTGGGCAAAAATTCGGTTATTCTATCCATGAAAGGCTTTCACCAGCCAATTTACACAAAAATCCGCTCCTTAGCTGGTGAAAAGTAGAGCTTTCACCAGCTAACTAGCAAACTTCAAGACGGGTTAGCTGGTGAAAGCGCAGATTTTTTTAAAATCAAATTTCTCAGTCATGGAGAGTTCGTTTTACATGCTTTAATAGTCGATCGACATCTAGAAATCCTAAGCTTTCCAATGGTGCTTTCAAATCTTCATTTGGAGCTCGGGAAGCTAGTAAAATTTTCCCTACAAGATTAGGCATCATTCTTTAAAAAATGCCAGTGCATTTTTTATCGCTAATAGTAATAATTAATTATTTTCTGAGTTATTGATGTTGTCCCTGTTGTGCCAATAGACACCACTTTTGGTCTGACTAGTCTAGTATAAATAAAGGTGATTTCCCCATTGAGGAAACACTTGTCACTTGTCATTTTGGAAATTTTAGCAAGTACATCTTCTAGGGTTGAAATGCACACCTCTCTTAGGCGCAAGTTTCAAGGTAATAGAGCACCCTTTTGTGTGCATTAGGGTTTCATGGTTCAAATATCTTCTCTTGAGAATATAGCAAATGATTGTTGGGTTTTTATCCCTTGCTGAGAAGGGTTTTCCCAAGATATTTCTTTTTTTCTTGTGCATGGTATTTCTTCTTGTAAACTTGGTTATTGCAGCAGTTGTGAATGGTGTAGTTGCATTTGTTTATGGTTCAAGTAAATGTTAAAATTGAAATAAACCTCATGATTGAGCCTAGCATAGAAAAAATTCGACATGGTATCAGAGCATAGGTCTTGAAGAACCCATTGCACAAGCATTAAATACAGTCGTCATCCTTTTTGCAATTATGTACGACCCTCTAGGGTTTTCTGCAATTATGTATGGCCCTCCCTCTTCTTTCATTTCATCTCTTTATACTTGGAAGTTGGGGATAAAATTTTCATAGGAGAGTACGAACTCCTTCAGTGCACCTCCAGATACTCCCATAGTGAAATTTCAAGAATTTTGGATTTTTGGCCCTAGGGTTTGTACGGTTTCGCAATTTTCTGCAAAAATTCAGATCTAGGGTTTTTCTAGCTCATTGAAGGAGCTTTTCATCTCACCATAGTCATAATCCAAAAAAAACCTAAGTTTTCTAGCCGTTAGGTTTTCTAGCCCAGTTGGAAAGGGTTTGTAATGAATCTAAAAATATGATGAACAAAGCCTTGGTGGAAGATAGGATTGATGGATCAAGCAACTTCAATTCCTGAAAGTCACGACTTTAGGTCACCATTGAAGAGGAAGACTTATTGTTGGTGATACAAAAAATTTTACTAGAGACATCTGCCAATGAAGAGAAGGAAGAAAGGAAGGAAGAGACGTCAAGGCAAGGAAGATAATCATATACTCAAACTCTTACATTGAAGGGCCAACTTCATAATACCAAGACGAAAAAAGGTGATAGCATTTCTATCTTCTTCATGAAGATGCCAGAGATCAGAGATCAGCTAGGTTCCATTGAAGAATTCATAGCAGCACTCTCAGGTATGCACTTGTATATATTATCATTAGCATGAGGGTACTTGTAGGAGGAAGGAACCTTTGTTGCAATCATGGATCCAGAGGGATCTCAGTGCATTCATAGGAACAACACACTGGAAGTGAAGACTCCAGGGTTGATTGTTTTAATTATCATGCGTCTAACCTACATTTCTAATTTTCATACATTTCTAATTTTGATACATTTCAAGTAGGCATTGTAGTTGTGATAACAATCCTTAAAAAATTTTGATTCTAGAGATGTACTCATTATTCTCCTCTAGGAGATATTCTTGTCTTGTTTCTTTTCATTTATTTTCTTTTTCCAAGCAGGTTAACAAAATAGGAAGATGTTTATCCTTCAGACTTCAGAGGGATTCAAAACCATTTGAGGAGGAGGGAGAACAGAACCATCATTGAAGAAAACCAAACAATGATACATGATCATCATGTACCTATGATTCTATGGGCATAAGCATCCATGACAACAGTATATGGTCAGAATAGGAGTCCTCACTAGATTTTGAAGAACATGACTCCTGAAGAATCCTTCACCGAAGTGAAGCCTGAGGTTGGACACTTCAATATATTTGGGTGTCTAGTATACTTTCATGTACCCAAGGAGAAGAGGTCCAAGCTAGACTCTTCATGGAGAAAGGGTACATTTGTGGGATACAATGAATCTTCGAAGGCATATTGGATCTACATCCCTGGTCAGAGATAGATTAAGGTAAGTAGAAATGCTATCTTTGAAGAAGATATAGCCTTTCAAAGATCCAGAGAATCTCAGATGGAGATTGATAGTGAGATAATACCTTCTCCCGCTTTAGCAGTTCAGAGGGAGACAACCATTATTCCAGCTGATCCAGTTGTTCCAGTTGATCTGGTTGCTCCAATTGATACCCCTAGAGATATTGCAGTAGGGCATAAAATTCTTGCATGGGCTCGTCAAACTATGTAATAGGTAAAGGGCCATGAAACTCCTCAAGTCACATCCTGAGAGGTCAAGAGACCAAAGAGATTGTCAAGCTACTTTTTAGCCATGTGCCACATCATTGATATTGAGCCTTCCTGTCATGGATAAGCAACAGGTCATCAGGTATGGAAAGATTCCATAGCAAAAGAGTATCAATCCATATTGAAAAATGATGTGTGGGATATTGTTCCAAGACCAGAAGGGAAGTCTGTAGTAACTTCCAAGTGGATCTATAAGATCAAACATGCAGCTAATGGAAGTGTCAAGAAATACAAAGCGAGATTTGTGGCCAGAGGATTCTCACAACTGGAGGGAACTGACTATGAAGAGACATTTTCTCTAGTATCCTGATACACTTCCACCTATACTATCGTTGCATTAGCAACATCCATGGGTTGGAAACTACATCAGATGGATGTCAAGATAGCATTTCCCAATGGTGAGATTGAGGAAGAATTTTACATCGAGCAGCCCAAGGGATTCATGATACACGATGAGAAAACTCATGTGTGCATGTTGAATAAAGCCTTGTATGGACTAAAGCACGAACCCCGTTCTTAAGATAGATGGATTCTTCATGAGTTTGGGCTTAAGCAAGAGTGTTGTTGATCCAAACCTATATTATCATATTGTTGGTGATGAGTGCCTAATCTTGGTCCTGTGTGTGGATGAATTATTCCTCACTGGTTCAAAAAGACTTATTGTTGAATGCAAGCGAGCATTGACTTCTGAATTCGAGATAAAGGATCTAGGTATGATGCACTAGTTCTTGGGACTAGAAGTATGGCAGAGGAATGATAAGATTTTCTTGAGTCAAGGAAAGTATACAGTGGAGACATTGAAGAAGTTTGGTATGAAATACTGCAAATCCATGCCTACACCAATGGTTATGGATTTGAAGAAGATGAATGATGTTTCTACTGATTCAGGCGAGATTGATCCACATTTATACTGACAACTGATTAGATCATTGATGTATCTGATTAACACCATACCTGACATATGCTATGAAGTGAATGTACTTAAGTCAGTTCATGAGTCAATCGAGACAGACTCACTGGATAACAATGAAGCATGTATTGAGATATCTACGAGCCCATTTGGATATGGCATGATATATGCCTCCAGTGTAGACATGAGTTTGCAGGGATATGTCAATGTAGATTCGGTAGGGAGCACAGTGGAACGAAAGAGAACATCTGGTTGTTGTTTTACATTGGGATCTATCATGGTTTCTTGTTGCATTAGGAAAGATAGCTTGGTGGCCTTGAATACCGCAGAAGAAAAGTATATAGCATTGAGTGTGGTAGTCCATGAAGTAGTGTGGCTTCGCAAGCTCCTGACAGATTTATTTGATCATGAGATGGATCCTACCATTAATCATTGTTATAACGAAGAGTTGTGTGAAGCTCTTTGAGAATATTGTGTTTCACGATAAATCGAAACACATTGAGATAAAATATCATTATATCCGAGACATGGTACATAGGAAAGAAATACAGGTGAAATACCTTCCTACACATGAGAAGATTGCAGATTTCTTCACCAAACTGCTTTCCAGGACTAAGTTCGAGTACTTCCATGAGAGACTTGGCCTACTGGAGAATGCCTCCCTAACTAAGAGGGAGTGTTGATGATTGAAACTTCGTGAGATGTCCTCTAGGACACAAACTAAGTGAGTCGGCCTGTGAGAGAGCCCATGATTTGGGTGTGCCCATGATATGGGTGTGTCAATCCGCTATGGAATTATATGAGACGATGTGTGCCCCTGTGTGGGGTGAGGATGCCCATGAGTTGGGTGTGTCATTCCTCTCTAGGTTGAGATGAAATTATGTGTTCCCTTGTGAGGGGTGAAGGTGCCCGTTTGATGGGTGTGTGTTAGACTCTGGACTGAGCTATTATGATGTGTGGTCTCTTGCCTTGTGGACTCAGTTGAATCATGCTTGAGATGGTACTCTAGATGATTCGCATGTGGACTCAGTGAGATAGAGATATGTTGAGTAGGACATCTCTGTGGATGAGAATAGGTGGGCATGCCCCTACTAGCTGAGAACTAGCGGATGTGTGAGATCCTTTGCTATATTGTCTGAGAGTAATATTTACCTGTAACCCTAACTGTGATGTAAAGGGTACAGGTCGGCTCCACCATGTGTGAAAGATAATTAATTTTTATTGTAATAATTAATTATTTTCTGAGTTATTGAGGTCGGCCATGTTGTGCCAACAAACACCACTTTTGGTATGTCCATTCTAGTATAAATAAAGCTGAATTCCCCATTGAGGAAACACTTGTCACTTGTCATTTTGGAAATTTTAGCAAGTACATCTTCTAGGGATGAAGTGCACACCTCTCTTGGGCGCAAGTTTCAAGGTAGTAGAGCACCCTTTTGTGTGCATTAGGTTTTCATGGTTGGAGGATCTTCTCTTGATAATATAGCAAAGGATTGTTGGGTTTTGTCCCTTGTTGAGAAGGGTTTTCCTAGGATATTTCTTATGTTCTTGTGCATGGTATTTCTTCTTGTGATCTTGGTAATTGTGGAAATTGTGAATGGTATAGTTGCATTTGTTTATGGTTCAATTAAATGCTAAAATTGAAATAAACCTCATGATTGAGCCTAGCATAGTGAAAATTCAACAATTATTTAGTATTCACAGAACATTTGAAGATGAGAATGTATCTGGGTTATGGATGTTACTCCCTAAGTTACTGAAGTTGTAGATCATATTTGGGAGATGTCTTGTCCATGGTCAAATATCGGGCCTTAAAACCTACTTGGTAGGCCACAACCTGTAACCAAATATTACATTGAGTAATTTTTGAATTGTGAGAATGATGCATGCCTGAAACAACTCATAAGGAATGCCCTGCATCATTCCAAGACAAAACATTTGAGTTTTTGTCTGCATATCATTGATGAAGTCGACAAGACTCACCAACTATCAATTCTCGAACTAGAATAGATCCCAACTGTCCAAAGACGAGGCCTTTTACCCATTGAAATTCCTTGTAAATCAACAGTCAATGGTGACTGTTGGATCTTAGCATGGAAAAATCTCCGTCGTCGATTTTCTTAGTAAAGATTAGGAGGGAGTTGAATCACTCTGAGGTACTAGATTATAATATTCTGAATAATCCTCAAGGTGTGTTCTCGTCCGCAAAGACCTCGATAGGTCGACACCTGGGAGAAGGGTTTTGGCTCTTGATTCCATCCCCTTCCTCTTATAATTTTGACACTAAAACTCTCAAATGGAAATCACTTATTCATGACCGTTGAATTGGAGGATAAATAGATCCCCATCTTTGATTTATATTCAAACTCAAGAGGGAGACCAACATTGAGGTATCAGAGTATCAGACCCCAGGAGAATGTTAAGGTTGTGTTTACTCTTGGGAAGGTCTCGATGTGTCAGTGTTTCAGTGGCCTGGTGCCCCGATGGGGCAAGGTTCCCAGAAGGGTTCCAACCTTCCCCTTGTTAACCCATATGTGGAGAGTGTGTGCTAGTGATTTCGAATGACACAATTGAGCTATTAGGAAGTGGGCAAGTGTCATCACCTAATTGGACAAGCCCATGTATCCTAAAATGATGTGTACTCCATGTTAGCCCACGTGCATGAGTCACACAATTGTTCGATCCATGTGTCAAGTTGCGAAGGCACCACGTGTCAATCCCAAGAGAGAAGTCACGTCATTGTGACATGTCATTTCAAGCATGTAAACCAACATATTTTGAGGGTGATACCTGTCAGTGGATTATTGGTTGGCAGGTCGAGTGTGGGCCCGTTAGGATAACTCTAGTGATTTTGGAGCCACTAAATCTTGGTCGTTGGATATGATAGTCGAGCAATATTGACCGTTAATCTCATAAAATCTCAGGACCAAGTCTCATGTCGGGATACCAAAGTACCGGACCTTGGGAGTTTGTTGTATAGATTTTGTTGGGAGAGCCTTGATATCCCAATATCTAGATGGGTTGATGGCCCGAGACATCAGGTACCGGGGAAGTTTGGAAAAACAAATTGAGATGCTAGGGAGGCCCAATGGCCCGGTACCCCGATAGGGAAAGGTTTCATCCTTCCTTTAAGAATCTTCCTAAAGGAGAACAACGTCACCCAACCAATATGTAGTGGACATGTTTCATCACTTTGTTGGATGAATATTGGGTGCAGTGGTGATGTGTATAACCATGTCATACCATGTGGAAGGTCCATGTGTCAAATGTTGGTTGTGCCATGTGTCGAGCTGATTTGGCATAATGAGGAGGAGGTTTACGATGATAAATGAGTGCCATGTGTCATTCCAGATGGAATTCGATGACAGGGCTATGGGTCATGTCAGGTGGCCCCTTACAGCAGCACCATGTATTCAATGTGCCATCTAGACTGTGGACCCAATGTTGTAAGTGCAAAGTGGTTTGAGTTGGTTTCTTCGGGGGCCGATATCTCAGTATCCTGGTACCTGGTGGGACGATGCATGGAATATTGGGCATCAGGGTTTGATAGATAATATAAGGTGCTAGTGAAGCCCCAGGGGATCGATAGTCCGATGGTCGTTTCCCTGGGATATCAGACATCAGAAGCATGATAATAACATTGAGCACACGAAGCGCCAAGGGCCCGGTGGCCAGGTGGCAAGCGCCACACTAGCAGTCACGTCTGCGTTAGAGGGTGACATGTTACAACACGTCAACGCCATGCCGGACGACATAGGTGACATGGAGCCATGAGGGTACCATGTGGTGGTGAGGTGTACTTGGACCAAGAGGGTCTAAATTTTGAAAGGCCATAACTTTTGTTCTAGAGCCCTCAATTTTGAGAAAACTTATAGTTGTTAGAAAAATTTTGATGCTCAGAAGACGATGGTTTCCTCGAGAAGAGGCTTTGAGATGGTTGAGGAAGAGAAAAATTTTAATACCCTATCCCATCCCATAAAATATACTTAGGGGATTAAATGTCTTACAATGTGAAGATAATAAACTTTGTGTGAAAAAATTATTGATATTTAATGCATTTGCAAATTATTGTTGTATTAATTCTATTATTCTTTTAAACTCTTTAATGATATATCCACAAAATTGTTTATGACATAAGTTTTTTTCATCCGTTTGATGATATATACCAAAGAGTTTATGACAAAATTGCTCTAGTGGTGTAGTAAGAAATTACATCATGTAGGCAAAGTTCAACTCTTCCTCCCTCCCTGCAAAACTATATCGTTTTCTTTAGGTAGAAAAGGAATAATTTGTATTACTATATACTAACCTGCAAAACTTTCAGTCTAATTCTAATGCTGCTCCCAGATGGGAGAAAAAAGAAGTGGATAAAAGTTGTTCACGGAAAATTACAAACTTCGTTTGAAGAAGATGGATATCTTTCAAACATATCAAAACATAAATATTTTTTTATTTGGGGACGACAGAAAGCAATATATATTATATATATCATTTTCCGTAGGTAGAAAAGGAACAATTTGTATTACTATATACTACCCAGCAAAACTTTCAATCTAATTCTATTGTTGGTCCCAGATGGGAGAAAAAAACAGTGCGGAAAACATGTCCACAGAACATTACCAACTTCGTTTGAAGAAGATGGATAGCTTTCAAACATATCTAAACATGCAATTTTAGATGATAATAATCAGTAGTAGTTAAGCTGGTTCGGGTGGTGTTAGAGATAATGCAATTGCATCATTATCTCACCATGATCATCTACCTTACATCGTCTCATCTGATTATCATGACCCACCATCATTTTAAGAGAGAAGGAATGAATGTCAAACACAGCACAATAGCTATCCACTGACATCCTAAGTTGTGTTCCAGGTACTATGCTTCTATGGCTTCAGTGCTTCATAATCTCCACTAATGTTATCTTCTTCATGCTCATCATCTTTTCTCGTTCTATAAATGATGAACTGGGTGAGAATCTGCATAAAGCTTCGTTAAGGACTATTAAGGAAATTAAAAACTATTTAAGGGGAATGCTTGAATCAATTCTACCATTTGATACTACTAATGTACTTATTATGTTGAACACAACTCTGTAGCGTTATGTTGCCAAAGGATAAAAAAAAATCTAAAAGCACATAGACTGCAGCATCCACAAGCCATGGCATATTTGGCTCTAGATTTTTCCATTCCAAAGTCTTCACAATGATGCTGCAAAATACATCCACAACCAGATTTCAAAGATACATTAGCTACTTCTCACTCAGAATAGATCGATACTCCAGCAATGAAACAATCCAATTATATTGCCTAAATAAAGACAATAGGATTACCTTCCTACATAGGTTTCATTTCCGATTAGCGCAAACAGGAACATCAATGGATTTAGACCCTGCTAACATAAAAATGTTTTTGACTATATATCCCCTCAATCTTAGCAATATATTATTCAGTTTTTATTAAATGTTGCTTGCAATTTCTGAAACCATTGATTTATATAGCCATAGATGTACCTCAATTGTTCTTCGCTGCACTATAAAAGCATTTTATAAGGGACAACATAGTTAGTTCTAATTATAAAATCAGCACCACAAATATGGAAATCTAGACAGTGCAATTTACACGGCCAAAGTTTTGATTTGACTAAAAGGTTAATATATTACAAAAATTAACAATAACAGTTATATATATCACTAGCGCCCAGGGTTAGCTCAAGTTGTCTTGATCTAGATGTGAGATCTCTCCCCAGTGATCAGTTGGAGAGACTCTCTTGATCCCCTAGGAGTGATGATCAGTTGGAGAGACTCTCTTGATCCCCTAGGAGTGAGGCTCAGTAATCAGAGAAGACTATGTTTACCATCCATGAAATGTGGGGTGGGGAAGTACTCAGAAGGTTTTCCTGATTTCTTCAGTCGAAAAAAAAATAGAAAAACAAGTATATATGTCAGGTAGGATCTATATAGAGTCATAAGATCTTGTCCAACATTTAAAAACAATTTTTAAGCTCTTACATTTTTCCAGATTTCTGGAAGCCTTCCACCCATATAGATAACAACCATAATCCATCCCAGCCACGTTCCTATTACACTGACAGACTGTTCAACTATTAATGATTCCCTTAATGCAATTGTGCTCGCTTCCTGAACTTGCACAACATCCAGGCAATAATTACAGGACCTAGAAATTCTTGTTATTCATATTGTATTCATATTGAAATTTGCTAATTTATACAGAGTTCTCTTATGGATAATAAGATCCTGCAAATTACAATTACCTACAAAATTTTCCTCCCTGTTCATACTACTGCTCCCCTTGAATCTATTTTAGTAGGATCAAAGGTTGAAATGGCATGTAAATGGAAGTAATTGAGCCCACCAATAAATAATACTGTTGCAGTGACCTGGATATTATAGAAAAAGAAATCAAACTTAGTACTACAACAATTCCCCAGAATTAGATTTAGTATTGATCAACAATACAGTATGAAACCTACACTGTGTAGTATGGTTTTCTTAGGACTAAAATCAAAAGACATTGAAGAATATTGTGTACCATTTTTAGATATTTATTCATTACAGGTACATAGTTATGATTATTGCAAGTTAGGGTTGTTGACTAATCGAAAATTAGTCATGTGAGACTAAAGTAAAGTTTGATGAAAAGGATAGTCTCTTATTGTTAAAGTTAAGGAAGGTTTGCAAGTATGTGATCATATACACCAAGTCTATTGAAGAGTTACAAATTATATTTGGATGATGAAATTGATTAGGGTTTTGGTTGAGGTACATGTTGGGTACATGGTTGAGACAAGTAGTTGATGCGTTGACACATACATGAGGTGTATAGTTGATGATGTTGGTACATCTTGATGAGTCATAGTTGATGAGTAGTTGATGCATGATTGGTGCATACTTGGTACATGGTTGGAGGCACTTGTTAGTAGCATTGTTGACACATGGTTTATGGATGATCTAGCATACTTGTCTTGGTATATTACTAGAAGCACATATTGATATTGGTGATGATTATAAGTTTTTGTGTTATGCATGGTTAATGCACATATTTGAGATTTGTCTTGGTGATTGATATTGGTGAGTAGATCTGATTTGGTTGATAATATTGATGAGACAGGTTGTTGTGATAGGTTGTTTGGAAAAATTGTTGTGACAGGTTATTTGTATAGGTTTGGTGCATGGTTGATGCACTTGTTCATGGTACAGGTTGAGGTACAAGTTGGTGCATGGTTGATGCACTTGTTTATGGTACAGGTTGGTTCAAGTTATTGGTACAGGTTGTTTGGTGCAGGTTTATTGGTACAGGTTTACAACAATATATCTCATAGTGATAGTGTGATAGTGGTTCCATCATTCTACTTATACGCTAGGGAAGTTGGATGGGGCAAGGAAGGGTGGTTGTAGATACCTTTCGGTTGTAGCCGGAGAACATAGGGGGTTGTAACCTCCTCCTGGTTGTAGCCAAATAATTGGGCAGTTGGAGCTTCCCTCAGGTCATATCATGAGAACATAGGGGGTTGTAGCCTCCTTCTAGTTGTAGCCAGAGAATTGGGGAGTTGGAGATTCCCTCAGGTTCTAGCCTAAGAAACTAGGGGGTTGTAGCTGCCTTCTTGTTGTAGCCATAGAATTGGGGAGTTGTAGCTTCCCTCATGTTGTAGCCTGAGAAACTAGGGGGTTGGAGCCTCCTTCTAGTTGTGGCTGGAGAAAAAGGGAAGTTGTTGCTTCCAATGAATGTAATTCTTAAATACATATAATAAAAAACATTATGTAGTTTTTTCCTACTTTGGGTTTCCACATAAAAACATCGGTGTAATCTGTATGTGTATAATTTATCATTTGTTCATTGTTTGTTTACTTTTCAATTATTGGATGATAATGCTACATTGATATAACACTTACATTATATGGTTAAAAAGGATTAAATTGTTTTATTACTGATTCACCCCCCCTGTTAGTAATCCAACAAAGAGTGAGTTGGCATGTGAGAGAGGTCATGAGTTGGGTGTGCCCATGAGATGGGTGTGTCGTTCCTCTCTGGACTGAGATGAGACGATGTGTTCCCCTTTGTAAGGTGAGGATTCCCATGAGTTGGGCGTGTCATTCCTCTCTGGATTGAGATAAAACAATGTGTGGCCCTTTGAGGGGTGAAGGTGTCCATGTGATGGGTGTGCATCAAACTATGGACTGAGTTGTTATGACGTGTGGTCTCCTTCCTTGTGGACTCAGTTGAGTTAGGATTGATATGGTACTCCAAATGATTCTCATGTGGACTCAATGAGATAAATGTCTATTGAGTAGGATGTCCCTGTGGCTAAGCACATGTGGACGTACTCCTAGTGGTTGAGCACTAGTGGATGTGTGAGATCCCTTCCTATATTTTCTGAGAGTAATATTTACCTATAACCCTAATTGTGATGTAAAGGGTATAGGTCGGCTCCACCATGTGTGAAATATAATTAATGTTTATTGTAATAATTAATTATTTTATGAGTTATTAAGGTCGTCCCTGTTGTGCCAACAGACACCACATTCTAGTATAAATAAATAAAGGTGATTTCCCCATTGAGGAAACACGTGTCACTTGTGATTTTGGAAATTTCAGCAAGTACATATTCAAGGGATGAAATGCACACATCTCTTGGGCACAAGTTTCAAGGTAGTAGAGCACCCTTTTCTGTGCATTAGGGTTTCATGTTTGGAGGATATGCTCTTGAGAATATAGAAAATTATTGTTGGGTTTTTCTCCCTTGTTGAGAAGGGTTTTCCCAGGATATTTCTTTTTTTCTTGTGCATGGTATTTCTTCTTGTGATCTTGGTTATTGCAACAACTATGAATGGTGTAGCTACATTTGTTTATGGTTCAAGTAAATGCTAAAATTGAAATAAAATTCATGATTGAGCCTAGCATAGTGAAAATTTGGCGTGGTATCAAAGCGTAGGTCTTGAAGAACCCATTGCACAAGCATTAAAGCCAATCATCATCCTTTCTACAATTTTGTACAACCCTCTAGGGTTTTCTGCAATTATGTATGGCCCTCCCTCTTCTTCAGTTTCAGCTCTTTATACTTGGATGTTGGGGATAAAATTGGCATAGGAGAGTATGAACTCTTTCAGTGCACCTCTAGAGACTCTCATAGTGAAATTTAGAGAATTTTTAATTATTTTCCCTAGGGCTTCTAGGGTTTCCCAATTTTCTAAAGAAAATTTAGATCTAGGGTTTCTACATCTCATTGAAGGAGATTTTCATCTCAACAGTGTTCTTTTGACTTTCAAGGCTTATTGTTAGCAGTCATAATCCCAACAAAACCTAATTTTTCTAGCCGTTAGGTTTTCTAGCCTAGTTGGGAGGGTTTGTGAAGAATCTAAAAGTATGATGAACAAAACCTTGGTGGAAGATAGGCTTGATGGATCAAGCAACTTCAGTTCCTGGAAGTTAAGACTTTAGGTCACCCTTGAAGAGGAAGACTTATTGTGGGTGATACAAAAAATGTTTACTAGAGACAACTACCAATGAAGAGAAGGAAGAAAGGAAGGAAGATGACGTCAAAGGAAGGAAGATGACGTCAAGGTAAGGAAGATAATCATCTACTCAAACTCTTACATTGAAGGGCCAGCTTCAAAATATCAAGATGAAAAAAGGTGATTTCGTTGTTATCTTCTACATGACTATGTTAGAGATCAGAGATAAGATAGGTGTCATTGAAGAATTTGTATCATCACTCTCAGGTATGAACTTGTATATATTATCATTGTCATGAGGGTACTTGTAGGAGGAAGGAACATTTGCTGCAATCATGGATCCAAAGGGATCTCAGTGCATTTATAGGAACAACACACTGGAAGTGAAGACTCCGTGTTTGATTGTTTTAATTATCATGCCTCTAACCTACATTTCTAATTTTGCTACATTTCAAGTAGGCATTGTAGTTGTGATAACAATCCTTAAATTGTTTTGATTCTAGAGATGTACTCATTACTCTCCTCTAGGAGATATTCTTGTCTTGTTTCTTTTCGTTTGTTTTCTTTTTCCAAGCAGGTTAACAAAAAAGGAAGATGTTTATCCTTCAGACTTCAGAGGGATTCAAAACCGTTTGAGAAGGACGAAGAATAGAACCATCATTGAAGAAAACAAAACAATGATACATGATCATCATATACCTATGATTCTATGGGCAGAAGCATCCATGACAGCAGTATATGGTCAGAACAAGAGTCCTTTCCAAATTTTGAAGAAAATGACTCCTGAAGAATCCTTCACCAGAGTGAAGCCTGAGGTTGGAAACTTCAAGAAATTTGGGTGTCCAGTATACTTTCATGTACCCAAGGAGAAGAGGTCCAAGCTAGACCCTTCAGGGAGAAAGGGTACATTTGTGGGATACAATGAATCTTCGAAGGCATATCGGATCTACATCCCTGGTCAGAGACAGATTGAGGTAAGCATAAATGTTATCTTTGAAGAAGAGATAGCCTTTAAAATATCTAGAGAATCTCAGATGGAGATTGACCATGAGACAATACATTCTCCCCCTTCAGCAGTTCAAAGGGAGACAACCATTATTCTAGTTGATCCAGTTGTTCTAGCTTATCCGGTTGCTCCAATTGATATCCCCAGATATATTACAGTAGGGCATAAAAGGCCTACATGGGATCATCAAACTATGTAAGAGGTAGAGGGCCATGAAACTCCTCAAGTCACATCCTGAGAGGTCAAGAGACCAAAGAGATTTCCAAGCTACTTTTTAGCCATGAGCCACATCATTAATACTGAGCCTTCTTTTCATCGATAAGCAACAGGTCATCAGGTATGGAAATATGCCATAGCAGAAGAGTATCGATCCATCTTGAAAAATGATGTGTGGGATATTGTTCTGAGACCAGAAGGGAAGTCTATAATAACTTCCAAGTGGATCTATAAGATCAATCTTGCAGCTAATGGAAGTGTTAAGAAATACAAAGCAAGATTTGTAGCTAGAGGATTCTCACAGGTGGAAGGAATTGACTATGAGGAGACATTTTCTCTAGTATCTTGATAAACTTCCACATGTACTATCATTGCACTAGAAACATCCATGGATTGGAAAATACATCAAGATGGATGTAAAGATAACATTTCTCAATGGTTAGATTGAGGAAGAAGTTTACATCGAGCAGCCAGAGGGATTCATAATACACGACGAGAAAACTCATGTGTGAAGGTTGAAGAAATCCTTTTATGAACTAAAGCAAGAACCTTGTGCTTGGTACGAGAAGATGGATGGATTCTTGATGAGTTTGGGTTTCAACAAGAGTGTTGTTGATCCAAAACTATATTATCATATTGTTGGTGATGAGTGCCTAATATTGGTCATGTATGTTGATGAATTATTCCTCACCAGTTCAAAAAGACTTATTGTTGAATGCAAGAGAGCATTGACTTATGAATTCGAGATGAAGGATCTAGGTATGATGCACTACATCTTGGGACTAGAAGTATAGTAGATGACTGATAAGATTTTCCTGAGTCAAGGAAAATATACAGTGGAGATATTGAATAAGTTCAATATGAAAGACTGCAAATCTATGCCTACACCAATGGTGATGGATTTGAAGAAGATGAACAATGTTTCTATTGATTTAGGAGACACTTATCCACATTTATACCGACACCTGATTAGATCATTGATGTACCTGGTTAACATCGGACCTGACATATGATATGCAGCGAATGTACTTAGTCATTTCATGAGTCAGCCGAGACAGATTCACTGGATAATAGCAAAGCATGTATTGACATATCTATGAGCCACAGTTGGATATGGCCTGATATATTCCCCCGGTGTAGACATGAGTTTGCAGGAATATGTCAATGAAGATTGGGCACAGAGCGCAATGGAACGAAAGAACACATTTGGTTGTTGTTTTTCATTAGGGTCTACCATGCTTTCTTATTGTAGTAGGAAAGAGATTTTTGTGGCCTTGAGTACCGCATAAGCAAAGTATATAGCATTGAGTGTGGAAGTCCGTGAAGCAATGTGGCTTCGCAAGCTGCTGGAAAATTTATTTGATCATGATATGGATCCTACCATTATTCATTGTCATAACCAAGAGTTGTGTGAAGCTCTCTGAGAATCCCTTGTTTCACGATAAATTGAAACAAATTGAGATAGAATATTATTATATCAAAGACATGGTACATAGGAAAGCAATACATGTGCAGTACCTTCCTACACATGAGGAGATATCATATATCTTCACCAAACTGCTTCCCAGGACTAAGTTCGAGTACTTCCGTGAGAGACTTGGCCTGGTGGAGAATGCCTCCCTAACTAAGAGGGAGTGTTGATGATTGTAACTTCGTGAGATTTCCTCTAGGACACAAACTAAGTGAGTTGGCCTGTGAGAGAGCCCATGAGTTGGGTGTGCCCATGATATGGGTGTTTTGTTCCTCTATGGACTAAGATGAGACAATGTGTGCCCCTATGTGGGGTGAGGATGCCCATGAGTTGGGTGTGTCATTCCTATCTATATTGAAATGAAATGATGTCTACCCCTGTGAGGGGTGAAGGTGCCTATGTGATGGGTGTGACTCAGACTCTGGACTGAGTTGTTATGACGTGTGGTCTCCTGCCTTGTGGACTTATTTGAGTTAGGCTTGAGATGGTATTCAAGATTATTCTCATGTGGACTCAGTGAAATAGAGATCTGTTGAGTAGGATGTCCTTATGTATGAGCACAGATCGACGTGCCCCTAGTGGTTGAGCACTAGTGGATGAGTGAGATCCCTTGCTATATTGTCTGAGAGTAAGATTTACCTATAACCCTAATTTTGATGTAAAGGGTATAGGTTGGCTCCACCATGTGTGAAAGATAATTAATGTTTATTGTAATAATTAATTATTTTCTGAGTTATTGAGGTCAGCCCTGTTCTGCCAATAGACACCACTTTTGGTATGTCCAGACTAGTATAAATAAAGGTTATTTTCCCATTGAGGAAACACTTATCAATTCTCATTTTGGAAATTTTAGCAAGTACATCTTCTAGGGATGAAGTGTTCACCTCTCTTGGGCGCAATTTTCAAGGTAGTAGAGCACCCTTTTATGTGCATTAGGGTTTCATGGTTGGAGGATATTCTCATGAGAATATAGCAAAGGATTGTTGGGTTTTTGTCCCTTGTTGAGAAGGGTTTTCCCACGATATTTCTTGTGTTCTTGTGAATGGTATTTATTATTTTGATCTTGGTAATTGTAGCAATTTTGAATGGTGTAGCTGCATTTTTTTATGGTTCAAGTAAATGCTAAAATTGAAATAAACCTCATGCTTGAGCCTAGCATAGTGAAAATTCAACAATTATTTAGTATTCATAGAACATTTGAATATGAGAATGTATTATTTTATGGGTTATGGATGTTATTCCCTAAGTTATTAAAGTCGTAGATAATATTTGGGAGATTTTTTGTCCATGGTCAAATATTGGGCCTTAAAACCTACTTGGTAGGCCACTAACTCTAACCAAATCTTGCATTGAGTAATTGTTGAATTGTGAGAATGGTGCATGCCTGACACAACTCATAAGGAATTCCCTACATCATTCCAAGACAAAACAATTGAGTTTTTGTCTGCATATCATTGATGGAGTCGACAAGAGTCACCAATTATCGATTCCCAAACTAGAATAGATCCCAACTGTCCAAAGACAGGGCCTTTTACCCATTGAAATTCCTTGTAAATCAACATTTGATGGTGACCGTTGGATATTATCATGGAGAAATCTTCGTTGTCGATTTTCTTAGTAAATATTAGGAGGGAGTTGAATCACCCCAGGGTACTAGATCACGAGATTCTGAATAATCCTCAAGGTGTGTTCTCATCTACGAAGACCTTGATGGGTCGACACCTGGGGGAAGGGTTTATGTTCTTGGTTCCATCCCCTTCCTCTTATAATTTTGACACTAAAACTCTCAAATGGAAATATCTTACTCATGACTGTTGAATTAGAGGATCAATAGATCCCCATCGTTGATCTGTAGTCAAGCTCAAGAGGGAGACCAACATTAAGGTATCAGAGTATCAAACCCTAGGAGAATGTTAAGGTTGTGTTTACGCTTGGTAAGGTCTCGATGTGTCAGTGTTTCAATGGCTCGATGCCCTAATGGGGAAAGGTTCTCGGAAGGGTTCCATCCTTCCCCTTGTTAACTGATATGCAAAGAGCATGTGCTAGTGATTTTGGATCACACAATTGAGCCATTAGGAAGTGGGAAAGTGTCATCATCAAATTGGAAAATCCCCTGTATCCTAAAATGATGTGTACTCCATCCATGTAAGCCCACGTGAGAGGTCATGAGTCAAGAAATTTTTCGATCCAGGTGTCAAGGTGTGATGGCACCATGTGTCAATCCCAGGAGAGAAGTCATGTCATTGTGACATGTCATTTTGAGCATGTAAACCAACATTTTATGAGGGTGATACTTTCCATTGGATGATTTGTTGGCAAGTCGAGTGTGGGCCCATTAGGAGAACTCGAGTGATTTTAGAGCCACTAAATATTGGTCATTTGATCTGATAGTCAAGCAATCTCGACCGTCAATCTCATAAAATCTCAGGAGGGGGTCTCGTGTCGGGATACCAAAGTACCGGACCTCGGGAGGTTGTTATATATATTTAGTTGGGAGAACCTCGATATCCAATATCCAGGTGGGTTGATGGCTCGAGAAATCAGGTACTAGGGAAGTTTGGCAGAAAAAATCAAGATGCTAGGGAGGCTGAGTGGCCCGGTACCCCAATAAGAAAATGTTTCATCCTTCCTTTAAGAATCTTCCTAGAGGATAACGACGTCACCCAACCAATATGTAGTGGACAGGTATCATCACCTTGTTGTATGAATATCATGTGCATTATTAACGTGTATAACCACATCATACCACATGGAAGGTCCACGTGTAAAATGTTGGTCGTGCCACGTGTCGATATGATTTGGCATAACGAGGAGGAGGTTTACGATGAGAAATGAGTGACATGTGTCATACTATATGGAAGTCAATGACAGGGACACGTGTCATGTTAGGTGGACCCTTGCATCAGCACCATGTATTCAAAGTGCCAACTAGACCGTCGACCCAGTGTTGTAAGTGCAAAGTGGATTGAGTTGGTTTCATCGGGGGCCAATATCTCTGTTAAGAACCAAACATCAATATAGCATAGAAACACCTCAAGAAAAGTACTCAACGCCTTGAAAAAGAGATAATATCAGATAATAAGCCTCTTCGAGGGGGCAACCTCCTTTTAC
>JZKD02S1672687.1:2262218-2292016 GCA_000966675.3 Picea glauca | reverse complement strand
AACATTACTAATATAAATCACAACTAATGGCCTAAAGCCAACATAAATAAAATAACATTACTAATCTAATATGCCCCAATTAAGTGGTAATGAGCCAATATTAGGGCTTAACAATCTCGGTATCCTAGTACCTGGTGGGATGATGCATGGAACATCGGGCATCAAGGTTTTATAGATAATACAAGGTGATAATGAAGCCGCAAGAGTTCAATACCTTGATGGTCAGTGCCCTGGGATATCAGACATCAAAAGCATGATAATAACATCGAGCACAGGGAGCTTCAGGGGCTCGATGGCTAGGGGGAAAGCACCACACTAGAAACGACATCTGTGTTAGAGGGTGATGTGTTACAACATATCAACGCCATTTCAAATGACATAGGTGACATGGAGCCATGAGGGTACCATGTGGTGGTGAGGTGGACTTGGACCAAGAGGGTCTAAATTTTGGAAGGCCATAACTTTTGTTCCAGAGCCCTCAATTTTGAGAAAACTTATAGTTGTTAGAAAAAATTTGACGAGCAGAAGATGATGGTTTCCTAAAAAAGAGGCTTTGAGATGGTTGAGGAAGAGAAAAAATTTAATACCCCATCCCATCCCCTAAAATATAATTAGGGGATTGAATGTCTTACAATATGAAGATAATAAACTTTGTGTGAAAACATTATTAATATTTAATGCATTTGCAAATTATTGTTGTGTTAAATCCGCTCTGTAACTTTGATTATAGAATCTTGCATCACAATGTATTATTATTTTAAAGTGTTTAATGATATATCCACAAAAATTTTTATGACAGAAGTGTTGTTCATCCATTCGATGATATATACCAAAGAGTTTATGACAAAATTGCTCTAGTGGCATATTAAGAAATTACACCATGTAGGCAAAGTTCAACTCTTCCTCCCTCCCTGCAAAACTATATGGTTTTCTTTAGGTATAAAAGGAATAATTTGTATTACTATATACTAACCAACAAAACTTTCAGTCTGATTCTAATGCTTGTCTCAGATGGGAGAAAAAAGCAGTGGATAAAATATGTTCATAGAACATTACAAACTTTGTTTGAAGAAGATGGATAACTTTCAAACATATCAAAACATAGTTTTTTATTCGGGGACAATAGAAAGGAATATATATTATATATATCCTTTTCCATGGGTATAAAAGGAACAATTTGTATTACTATAGACTACCCTGCAAAACTTTCAATCTCATTCTACTATTGCTCCCAGATGGGAGAAACAAGTAGTGCAGAAAAGTTGTCCACAAAACATTACCAAATTTGTTTGAAGAAGATGGATAGATTTCAAACATATCTAAACATGCAATTTTAGATGATAATAATCGATAGTAGTTACGTTGGTTCGGGTGGCATTAGAGATAATGCAATTGCATCATTATCTCACCATGATCAACTACCTTACATCATCTCACTTGATTATCATGACCCACCATCATTTTAAGCGATAAGGAATGAATGTCAAAAATAGCACAATAGCTATCCACTAACATCCTAAGTTGTGTTTCAGGTACTATGTTGCTATGGCTTCAGTTCTTCGTAATCTCCATTAATGTTATCTTCTTCATGCTCATCATCTTTTCTCGTTCTGTAATAAATGAATTGGGTGAGAATCTTCATAAATCTTCGTTAAGGATTCTTAAGGGCATTAAAAACTGTTTAAAGGGAATGCTTGAATCGATTCTACCATTTCATACTACTAATGCACTTATTATGTTGAACACAACTCTATAGCATTATATTTCCAAAGGATACAAAACAATCTAAAAGCACACAGATTGCAACATCCATAAGCCATGGCATATTTGGCTTTAGCTTTTGCCATTCCAAAGTCTTCACAATGATGCTACAAAATACATCCACAACCAGATTTCTTAGATACATTAGCTACTCACTTAGAATAGATCGGGGTCATTGGGTTGGTTGTCATTGATGTCAACCCTTGAATAAATTCTGGTAGAAAATTCTGGTACCACAATGGTTTGGGTAATGGACCCAACTTTTTTTTATGGATAATGGTATGAGTTTTTATATATTTGCAAGTAATCATATTCTACATGGATAGTACATGTCATGCCATTTCCAGTGGTATGTGGAACGTCACATAACTCCTCACGGTTAGAGAGTTATGGCCATGTGAAGTTGGAGAACCCTCATGAGTCATCTAGAAGCCCCAAAAGGTCAAAGTAGTCAAAGTGATCCGAAAAGATATTTTACATGACTATGGTTGAGTTATTAATCATGCGTTGATTAACCAATTAGGAATATTAAAGAAAGAGGAAGAATATATGAGAATATGTCACAGCCATATAAAAATGTACAGAACTGAAATGAAGCATAAAACAAGAGCAAACCATAACACCAATGTAATAACGAAGTTCATCAATATTTCCTATGTCTCTGGGCCTTTGTCTCAGTGGGTGAGGCTTTCTTATTTCTGTTCAAATCTCAATAAGTACATCACAACAGTGCCAAAAGGTTAGAAAATTGATCTTGTCTTGTTCTACCAGATCTCAAGAACCCAAAATAAGCAACGACACTCAAATCGGATGACCAGAGCTCCCAAAAATGGCCCACAAAGGTGTGATCCTCAATAGCTTCCTTGCATAAAAATGGATTTGTCTTGGAAAATTTTCAGCATAAACCTGCTTTGAATCTCCTTCCATGGCCTCAAGAAGGCCTGGTTTATATAGATCTAAAGTTAGTAACCATATTCCAACATCCTCCCAAGAACTGGCCTAAAAAAGGGCCCAATATCCCCCAAAAAGGGCCAAACATCTCCAATAACAGCTGAATAAATCCCAAAAAATCATTAACATATAGTTCATAAACCCACTTTTGAATAAATAAAGGGATAATCCCCTTTTGCCTGGTGCGTGCCCCCAAAATCAAGGTTACATGACTCATATATGGCCAAGTGCTAGCCCTTGAGGGTTGCACACAAGCCCTCAATCCGAAAGCAATGGTCACATGGCATAAGTTGATATGACTGCACCTGAATGGTGTGCCCAACAACCTGGTCAGCGCCCCCAGTCATATGCACAAAATGTGCTTGTGGTTAAGCCTTAAATCATGGCCTCCGCGCCCTTTTCTGATCTGGTAGTGGAGCACCCCAAATGGCAGTCTATGGTTATGTGAAAACAAATAAATCCGCGGGCTCGGGCTTAGCCCCATCCCCCTTTCACCTCTTCTTATACAATAAAGACACCTTATATATTAATGTCGACTTGTTAATACAATTCCCACCATTGGCGCATTGGAAATCAGACCTGTCCCAATGCATTTCCCCTACCAAGAGGTCATGGTGTCGAATCCTATGAATCTCAAAAAGTTTTTCCCAACCAATGAATGATGGGGGTGCCACGTGTCACCCTTTCATTGGTCCACGAATGTGCCACTTGTTGAAACGTGATTGGATCATTGTCATCTGCCCAATCAGCCTGCTGTTACATTATCACATGTCTCAATGCTACGTGTCACCGTACGGTTGTGCCAAGTGTCATCGTATGGCATGCCACATGTCACTGTACGGTCATGCCACGTGTTACCCTTGCAGTGGTGACACATGTCACTTTCTTGTTGGTCCACCTGTACCTACCACGTCATTAGTCTGTACGCCTAGTCAAACTTCCACATCAGCTGTATAGACCTTGCCACATATGTGCCAATTGTGCTACCACATCAATTGTATGGACGTATGACCTGTACAATCAGCTTCCACATGGCACTGTACGGACTGTACAATGAGCATTTATTTTGCCTGTTTGGAAAAATGAACAAATCGCCATAACTTGAGCATACAATGTCTATTTGATCTCGTTCAATTTGCATTGGGTTTGTGTCGACGAGGCCTATGCACATGTCTATTTTGAAGCTAATATGAAAACTTTTATTTGTAGGCCTTTCTAAGCCCCATCAAGCTCCTGGATCCGATTTTGGATCACACCTCCCCACTAAAGGAAATTTTGGTCCCCAAAAGGTTACAAGAATGGACTTTCATTGATTACATACTCAAAAGGATGAAAACAAAACATGATGTTGTAAAAAAATGATGTTATAACAGGTCATCATTTCAACATGTGTGATTACATTAATAAAAGAAAAATACAATGAAGTTGTGACATCCACTTCTGGAAAAACCAAGTGTCTAGTTTCTTTCCTTCATGGTGTTCCTCTTGCTTCACTGGTAATCCTTCTTCCTTTGTGAGTACATCCCCAATACTTTTTCCCTTCCTTGGACAAATCTCTGGATTAAGCTTCCAACAACTTGTCTTTTGATGTCCACTCCTATTGCAATAAGTGCACTAAGTTTTTTGCATCCAGACCTGTTTACCCTTCTATTTATTTCGCTGTGGAGTTGAATATTTATGTTGTTTTTCCTTCCTGTTCGACATAGATTTCATGTACACAGTTTGTCTCTTACAACACTTGGCAACACAATGTTTGGGTGAATGACAAAAAGTACATGGATAAATATTCCACAAGTTTCGGTTTACATGATTATTCTTTTTATAATAAAAAAAGAGAATTGGAAAAATTATGACCATTATACTTTCCTTGTTGATATTCATTTTCTTTGGAGATGACTTGCATTCACTACCACAGTCCTAGAGTGATGTGCCATTACCTTTCATGAAGTGTTCCTGCAATGTTTTAAGTTGGCCATTTGAAGCATTACTTTCTTCCTAAGTTTTGGAACCCATATTGGAGAATGCTCCCATCTCCACTTTTCCATATCCCAATCCTAAATATCGAAGCCTTTCCACAAACTCAATGGGATTAATGATACCTTGGCCCTCAATTCCAAGGCCCTTTCCTTCATAACCCATCTTGGTTAGCAATATCAAACCTATACCTCTTGTATTTTTTTCAAAAGAACCAAAACCATCTTGATAGGAACAAGGATAATTTAATTAATGACCTTCATTGCATACCTCAAAGATGTTTTATGAAACAGATGTAGAAGGAACTTCCTTCAATCCTTCTTTTCCTTTGTTATTCTTTGAAGCTTTCTCTTGAACCGACCTCTTTCATTCCAAGTAGTCTTAATACAACACTTTCACCATCTCAGCCATGGAAAACACCAAATTTTTGAATTCCTTCTCATCTTGAGAAATTCCTCCTATATATGCCATTTTCTCCCTTGAGATGAGCTCTTCCCTGGTTAACATGCAAACACAAATTCCAAAACGTCAACTTGCTCTGATACCACTTGATCGGAAAATATCTTTTACACGACTATGGTTGAGTTACTAAGCATGTGTTGATTAACCAATTAGGAAGCTTAAAGAAAAAGGAAGAATATATGAGAAGATATCACAGCCATATAAACATGTACATAACTGAAATGAAGCATAAAAAAATAGCAAACCATAACACCAATGTGATAACAGAGTTCGAAAATCTCGCCTGTGTCTCTAGGCCTTTGTCTTAGTTGGTGAGGAATTCTTATTTATGTTAAAATCTCAATAAGTACATCACAACAGTGCCAAAAGGTTAAAAACATGATCTGGACTTGTTCTACCAGATCTCAAGAACCCAATAGAAGCAACAACACTCAAATCAGATGATCGGAGCTCCCAGAAATGGCCCGTAAAGGTGCACTCCTTAACAACTTCCCTGCATAAAAATGTCTTTGGCTTGGAAAATCTTCACCATAAACCTGCTTTGAATCTCCTTCCATGGCCTCAAGAAGGCCTAGTTTATATAGATCTGAAGTTTTTAACCATCGTCCAACTTCCTCCCAAGATTTGGCCTGAAAAAGGGCCCAATATCCTCCAAAAAGGACCAAAAATATCCAATAACAGTTGCATAAATCCCAAAAAATCATTAACATATAGTTCACAAACCCACTTTTGCATAAATAAAGGACTAAGCCCCTTTTTCTTGGTGTGTGCCCCTGAAATGAAGGTCACATGGCTCATGTATGGCTAAGCGCTAGCCCCTAAGGGTTGTGTGTTGGCCCTCAGTCCGCAAGCAATGGTCACACGACATAAGTTGATATGACTGTGCTCAAATGGTGCACCCAACAACCCGGTCACTGCCGCCAGTCATATGCACAAAAGGTGTCGGTGGTTAAGCCTTAAATTATGGCCCCCATTCCCTTTTCTGATACGGAGGTGGAGTGCCCCAAATGACGAGCTATGGTTATGTGAAAACAAATAAATCTGTGAGTTGGGGCTTAGCCCCAACCCCCTTTCACCTATGTTTATACAATAAGGACACCTTATATATATTAATGTGGACTTGTTAATACAAGTTCCACCATTGGTGCATTGGAAATTAGACCTATCCCAAGGCATTTCCCCTACTAAGAGGTAATGGGGTCGAATCCTATGAAGCTCAAAAAAAATTTCCCAGCCAATGAATGATGGGGGTGCCATGTGGCACCCTTTCATTGGTCCACGAATGTGCCAGTTGTCAAATCGTGATTGGACCATTGTCATCTGCCCAATCAACCTGTTGTTGTGTTGCCATGTGTCTCAATTCTATGTGTCACCATACGGTCGTGCCACATGTCCCCATACGACATGTCGTGTGTCACCGTACAATCATGCCACGTGTAACCCTTGCAGTGGTGACATGTGTCACTTCCCTGTTGATCCACCTGTACCTTCCATGTCATCAGTCCATACACCCAATTATCCAGCCACGTCAATTGTACAAACCCTGCCACATGTGTGTCAATTGTGCTACCACGTCAGTTATACAACCGCACGGCCTGTACAGTTAGCTGCCATGTGGAACTGTAGAGACTGTACAGTCAACATTTGTTTTCCCTATTTGGCAAAACGAACAAATCATCATAACTTGAGCATACGATGTTTGTTTGATCCCATTCAAGTTGTGTTGGGTTCATATCGAAAAGGCCTACGCACACGTCTGTTTTGAATCCATTGTGATAACTTTTATTTTTAGGCCTTTCTGAACCCCATCAAGCTCCTGGATCCGATTCTGGATCACAAAGTGGCTGCAAAGAAGAAATTATTTAAATAATAAAGTGAAGTGATGAGTGTACTACAAGTCAAAGTGGATACAAAACAAATTATTTAAATAATAAAGTTAATAGATAAATTACTAAGTGGACAAGTGGTTAGAAGTGGGTTAACCCCAAAATAAGGAAAGTGGGTTAAGATGGTTAAAAGGTAACCCCTTGAGGAAGCTACATGAAAGTATAAATAAGAGGCAAGACTCTCTTATTTTAATCACACTTGAGCATATTTAATATCTACAAGTGACTGAGGTAACCAAAGGATATCTAAGCTGAATTTCAAAGGGATGGTGAAGTAAAGAAGGTCGAAATGCAAGGGAGGATAAATTCTTTTGATGATGCTTTCTAAGGTATGTTATTTATAGGTCATATCACCATTTTCTCAATAATGTTTTTTCTTGAATGATTCATACTGTAAAATTGGGAGGTCGTTGAGGAAACATATCCAAGTAGCCTTGATAAAAATTCCATCTTGTGGGTCGTTGTATTTTTGGAGTTACACTCTGTGGAAAATAGGGTTTGTGGTTAGTCCTAAAACTAGTCTAAAACAAGTGTTTCAGGTAAAAAAGTCACAAATTCTTCATAACAGATCCAAAGTTGTAAGACCAAATGTATTAGTTAGAATACATTCTATAGTATTCTTTGTACCATTTTCAGATCCATATAACAAATATTACGTGCGGGGAACGCTCTAAAAGTTCTCTCTCCAGAATAAGCTAGAATTCAACAAGGTATGTCATTTTTGCTATAACTCATTTTATGAGAGGTTCCAAGTAGTGAAATCTATAGGAATTGCATAAAAGACACCGAATAATATTGTGTACCATTTTTAGATCTTTATTCATTACAGGTACATAGTTATGATTATTGTAAGTTAGGGTTGTTGACTAATCCAAAATTAGTCATGTGAGACTAAAGTAAAGTTTGATGAAAAGGGTAGTCTCTTGTTGTTAAAGTTAAGGAAGGTTTGTGGGTATGTGATCATATACACCAGGTCTATTATAGAGTTACAAATCAGATTTGGATGATGGAATTTATGAGTGCTTTTGGTTGAGGTACAGGTTGGGTACATGGTTGAGACAAGTAGTTGATGAGTTGGCACATACATGAGGTGTATAGTTTATCACGTTAATACATCTTGATGAGTCATAGTTGATGAGTATTTGATGCATGATTGGTACATACTTGATACATGGTTGGAGGCACTTGTTAGTATTATTGTTGACACATGGTTTATGGATGATGTAGCATACTTGTCTTGGTATATTATTAGAAGCACATATTGATCTTGGTGATGATTATGAGTTGCGTTATTCTTGTCTGATGCACATATTTGAGAGTTGATTGATCTTGGTGAGTAGATCTGATTTGATTGATAATATTGGTGAGACAGGTTGTTGTGATAGGTTGTTTAGACAGGTTGTTGTGACAGGTTATTTGTACAGGTTTGGTGCATGGTTGATGCACTTGTTCATGGTACATGTTGATGTATAGGTTAGTGCATGGTTGATGCACTTGTTTATGGTACAGGTTGGTTTAGGTTATTGGTATAGTTTGTTTGGTGCAGGTTGATTGGTACAGATTTACAGCAGTATATCTCACAGTGATAGTGTGACAGTGGTTCCATCATTCTACTTATACATTAGGGTGGTTGTACGGGGAAAGGACAGGTGGTTGTAGTTGAATAACATAGGGGATTGTAGCCGAATTCTTGTTGTAGCCAGAGAATTGGGGAGTTGGATCTTCCCTGAGGTTGTAGCCTGAGAACATAGGGGGTTGTAGCCTCTTTTTGGTTGCATCCAAAGAATTGGGGGGTTGGAGCTTCCCTCAGGTTGTATCTTGAGAAACTAGGGGGTTGTATCCTCCTTTTGGATGTAGCCATAGAATTGGGGAGTTGGAGATTCCATCAGGTTGTGCTTCTAATGAATGTAATTCTTAAAGACATTTAAGAAAAATAATTATGTGGTTTTCTCCTACTTTGGGTTTCCATGTAAAAACATTGGTGTACTGTGTATGTGTATAATTGTTCATTTGTTCATTTTTTATTTACTCGGGAATTATTAGATGATAATGCTACATTGATATAACACTTGCATTATATGGTTAAAAAGGATTAAATTGTTCTATTACAGATTCACCCCCCCTCTCAGTAATCCAACAATTGGTATCAGAGCAGGTTCCTTCATAAATTAGTTTAACCACTGAAAGGTATATCATGGAGAGAAACAACATGTATAAAAATGGAATACCACAGTTTGATGGAAAGAAGTATTCATGTTGGAGAAAAAGGATGAAAACATATCTACATGCACATGGATTTGAAATTTGGAAATTAGTTGTAGATGGATACAAAGAACCAGTACTTCCATTGACAAATGAAAGAGCAATAAAAATCAGGAAAAATAATTCCAAAGCCACAAATGCACTTCTGAATGGTCTTTGTGAATCATTATACAACAAAGTTATACATTTTAAATCCGCTAAATAGATTTGTGACAAGCTTCAAAATATTTATGAAGGAGGTTCATAAGTCAAAGAAGTAGAGCTTCAAACTTGCAGAGGTCAGTTTGAACAACTAAAGATGAAGGAAGATGAGAATAGTGCAGCTTACTTCTTACGAGTTGATGAAATAGTAAATGCAATCATATGATTGGGAGAAGAAATTAAAGAATCTGTAATTGTTCAAAAGGTACTAAGATCTCTTCCTATGAGATTCGATCCTAAGATATCAGCACTAGAAGAAAGAGAAGATCTAAACTCACTAAGCATGGATGAACTACATTGAATCTTCATAGCATATGAAATGAGAATTGAACAGGAAAATCCGGATATAAAAGAAGAAACTTTCAAAGCATCCAAAAGGACAAAGAAAAGGGGAAAGAGAAAAGAAAAATAACATAGAATCAATAGTGGCATATCATAATATGATGAAGAAATGGTCAACTTTGTTACAAGATTGAACCAGGGAACCAATGACAGATATAAAAGTAAGTTCCCATTGATTTGTTTTAATTGTCATGGTATTGGTCATTTTCCTAACAAATTTCCTCATAAGAAAAATAAGAGGAATGATGAAGATTACTCAAATAGAAAACAAACATATAAATACAAAAGAACCATAAATAAATCTTTCAAGAAAAACTTATGCACCAAAGAAGACATCTCCTCATCAGATGAAGATTAAGACAATGATAGTGAGACAAAAAGAGTTCTATTCATATAAGTAGAAGACTCTGATAAAGAATACACTGAAGAAGAATATGAAGAGGCATAAGTTGACTACTGAGAAGAATTGTTGTGTGCCATAGAAGTTATAAGAAGAGAAAATAAGGAAAAAAAGAAACTACAAGCAGAACTAGACAAGAAAGAAGATACTCAGGAACTAGAACAAATGATCACAAATTTGAAGGTTCAAATAGAAAAAGATAAAAGAATTGAAGAAGCACTCAAAGAACAACTAGAAGAAAGAGACAGGATTATTGGAAATTTGGAAGAAGAGATTGTCACATTGAGAAAGGATCTTCAACAGAAAAATATGCAGAACAACTCAAAATTTTTGGATGACATTATCAGCAATGAAAAGCCTCATCATGAAAAGTCCTGATTTGGATACAATCAGACATAAAAGGAATCAAGCTCCAAAACAAAATAACAAGAAACATATCCAAAAAGCTATGCAGAAACAATCAAAGGGGAAATGAAGACAAACAAGGAATATTACAGGGATACTCCTCCACCAAGAAGACTTATATTTCAGAATCAATGATCAACAAAAATAGATAGGCATCAGGAAGAAGAAGGAATCGTAAGAGTAACTTATTTCATAAGATCTTCAACTCCCAGGTATCAAACTATCATTTTTGGTCTATGTTATGCATGCAATAATTTTGCACATAAAGTTGTGAATTGAAGAGCTAACAACGGGAACATAAACAACTTTGAAATTCATACAGAAAAGGATTATCCAAGAAGGCCTAGTGAAACACAGAGAAGAAGTTACAACATGTTTGAATCATTGAGCACTAAAGTGGAATTCTACAAGTGTAACAACTTTGGACACATGGCAGAAGATTGTAGAATGAAAGTCCCTCCTAGAGAACCACAACATAACAACAACAGTCACAGACAAGAACCTCAAAAGAGGACATGGGTAAGAAAGAAGAATTGGTATAGCAATGAAGAATGCACACTCACTCTAAGAGATAAGAAGAAGAAATGTGGTTGGTATGTTGACAATGGTTGTTCAAAACAAATGACATGTGATAAAGACATGTTTCTTACATTAATAAAGGAAAGAGATGGATCGGTCTCCTTCAGAAATGATGATTCAACTAAAATCATTGGAAAAGGAACATTCAGAATTGGAAATGAGAATACCAGGGAAGAAAATGTTCTACTACTAGAAGATATGAAACATAATATTCTAAGTGTAAGTCAAATGTGTGACCAAGGTCATAAAATTACTTTCTATTCATAGAAGTACGAGATAAGAAAAAAAGGTCTGGGAAAATTGATTGCAACAACTACAAGAACTTGAAGCAACATATATGTACTAAGTGAAATTGGAAATTAAAATTGTTGTCTAGGAAATGAATATGAAGGTTAGCTATGGAACAAAAGAATGGGTCACATACACTTTGAAAACCTTGTCAAAGTCAGTGAAAAGGAAGTCATTAGAGAAATTCATTAGATCATGAAACCAACCAACAATTTATGAAAACATTGTCAACAAGGAAAGAAAACAAAGACCAGGTTCAAATCAAAGGAATACTCAACGACAAGACCACTAGAAAGTGTGCATACTGATCTAGTTGGACTAACTATAACAAAGGGTTTAAAAAGTGAAAAATACTTTATGTTATTAGTTCATGATTATACAAGAATGACTGCAGTTTTCTTTCTCAGGAATAAGTCAGAAGCTTTTGAAAACTTCAAGGTCTACAAGGAAATGGTGGAAAATGAAATGGATTAAAAAATCAAATGTTTGAGATATGATAATGGAGGAGAGTTCACTTCAAAGGAATTTATGGACTACTGCAGTAGACATGGAATAAAAAAGAAATTCTTCATTGCTAGGACACCCCAACAAAATGGAGTTGTTGAAAGAAAGAACATGACAGTACAGGAAATGGCTTGAACAATGCTAATGGATTCAAAATTGACATATATGTTTTCGAAACATGCAATGCATGCAATAGTTCACATTCAAAACAGATTAATGCTCAGAAAAAACACTGACAAAACTCCCTACGAGCTATGGAAAGGAAGACCAACAAATGTGAAGCACTTCAGAGTATTTGGAAGCAAATGCTACATCAAAAGAGAATATGGAAGAATGGGAAAGTTTCACTCTCGTGTGGAAAAGGAGCACTTGTTGGTTACTCAAGTACACGAAAAACATACAAGTGTTACAATCTAAGGTTGAACAAAGTTGTGGAAAGAATCAATGTAACAATTGATGAAATAGGTGGATGATAATTAAAGGAAGAAGAAATGAATCAATGGAACAACTTTATGAAGAAGAAGCAGAAGATGAAGAAGAAGTAGAAGGGGAAGATGAAGAGGATCGAACAGAAATATAAGAGCAAGTTCAACAAGTGCCTCAAACGACACCTAGCAAATGAGTACAGAAGAATCATCCTTTAGATCATATTATCAAAAAGAAAGATGCAGGAGTTGAGACTAGAAGAATAATCTATTTACTAGAACAAATGCACCTAGCACTCTCATCTACGATTGAACCAAATAGTTTTGAAGAGGCCAGCAAGGATGAATTATGGAATAAGGCCATGGATGAAGAATTGGATCAAATAGAGAAAAATGACACTTGGGAATTGGTTCCAAGACAAAATAATAAGAGTTTTATTGGCACAAAGTGGGTATTCATAAATAAATTGAATGAAGACAGACAGGTTACAAGGAACAAATCTAGATTGGTATGTAAAGGATACACACAGGTTGAAGGAATTGACTTTGAAGAGACATTTTCCCTAGTTGTCAGAATGGATGCAATCTAATTGATTTTAGCTTATGCATGATCCAACAATATTAAAGGGTATCAGATGGACGTGAAATCGGCTTTTCTGAATGGGGATCTTGAAGAAGAAATCTACATCAAACAACCAAAAGGATTTCAGTTGTCAGAGAAAGAAGATTATGTGTGTAAATTGAAAAAGGCCTTGTATGGTCTAAAACAAGATCGTAGAGCATTGTAATCTAGACTGGATAAATATCTACAACGAGCAGGGTTCAGAAAAAGGAAGTACAGACAAGAACATCTACATCAAGGTAACTCAAGATAGTATTTTATTAATTGAAGTTTATGTTGATAATATTATTTTTGGAAGTATTGATGACAGGTTAAGGCAGAGATTTGCAAAGGATATGCAGAATGAATTTTAAATTTCATTACTTAGAGGAATATCCTTCTTTTTGGGTCTTCAGATACGTCAAAGCAACCAAGGAATTTTTATTTCTCAAACTAAGTATATTAGAGAAATGCTAAAGAGGTTCGGAATGGAAGATTGAAAACCAGTTATCACTCCTATGCAAACCAGTTGAAAGTTGAGCAAAGATGAAGATTCAAAGTCTACAAGCCAGAGGAAATATAGGTCAATTATTGGTATCTTACTATATGTGACAACATCCAGACTAGATGTAATGCAGGAAGTTGGATAGGTGGCACGATTTCAAACAACACTAAAGAAATCACATGTATTAGTAGTGAAGAGGATTTTCAGATATCTCAAAAGAACATAAGAGTTTGGATTATGGTATCTAAAAGGAAAGGATCTATAACTTATTTCCTACACAAATGTAGATGGGGCAGGTTGCATTGATGACCAATGAAAAAACAATGGAGCAGAGTTCTACTTGGGTGAATGTTTAGTATCAGGGTTAAGCAAGAAACAATGATCAGTATCCTTATCTACAATCGAAGTAGAGTATATTGCAGCAACATCATGTTGTACACAGGTTCCTTGGATGAAACAAAATCTGACAGATATACAGGTTGAGTATGATGAGCCCATTCCAATCTATTGTGATACTACAATCTACATTAGTATCTAAAAGAACTCTATGATGCACTCCAATACGAAGCACATTCCAATCAAGTGTCACTTTCTACAGGAACATGTTGCAGAGAAGAACATCAGAGTTGAGTATGTGGGCACAAAAGAACAAGTGGTAGACATATTTACAAAACTTCTTCCACATGAATCGTTTGAGTATCTTCTCCAGAGACTTGGAGTAATTTCTACTCCAAAATGAATGTTTTTGAATGCTTATATTATATGTCTTAGATTTACATGAGGAAACACCATAGAGAGGAAAGTTCAAGTTGGGAGATAGGTTTCAGGAAGAGTTCAGTCAGGGGGAGTATCCCCAAGGACATTTTAGTTAGGGGGAGTAGCCCCGGATTGAAAGATACCTTTTCCAATGATGACAAAGGGGGAGAGATTTATCAAATGCAGAGTACGAAGGCATGGTTTCAGGGGAAGCGATGGTCACAGGGGAGCATGAGTAACATGACTTCAGTATTGCATCAAAGTGTTGCCATCAATGCCAAAGGGGTTTATTGTTGATTGATTGGGTTGGTTTTCATTGATGTCAACCCTTGAAGAAAGTCTGGTAGAACAATGGTTTTGGTAAAGGACCCAAGTTTGTTTGATGGATAATGGTATGAGTTTTGATATATTTTCAAGTAATACTATTCTAGATGGATAGTACATGTCATGTCATTTTTTGTGGTATGTGGAATGTCACAAAAATCCTCACGGTTAGAGATTTATGGCCATGTGAAGTTCGAGAACCCTCATGAGTCATCTAGAAGCCCCAAAAGGGCAAAGTAGTCAAAGTGGTTGCAAAGAAGAAATTATTTAAATATTAAATGAAGTGATGAGTGTACTATAAGTAAAAGTGGATACAAAATAAATTATTTAAATAATAAAGTTAATGGAGAAATTACTAAGTGGACGAGTGGTTATAAGTGGGTTAACCCTAAAATAAAGAAAGTGGGTTAAAATGGTTAAAAGGTAACCCCTTGAGGAAGCGACATGAAAGTATAAATAAGAGGCAAGGCTCTCTCATTTTAATCACACTTGAGAATATTGAATATCTACAAGTGATTGAGGTAACCAAAGGATATCTAAGCTGAATTTCAGAGGGAAGGTGAAGTAAAGAAGGCTGAAATTCAAGGGAGGATAAATTCTTTTGATGATGCTTTCTAAGGTATGTTATTTATAGGTCATCTCACCATTTTCGAAATAAATTTTTTCTAGAGTGATTCACACCGTGAAATTGGGAGGCAGTTGAGGAAACATATCCAAGTAGCTGTGATAAAAAATTCATCTTGTGGGTCATTGTATATTTGGAGTTACACTCCGTGGAAAATAGGGTTTGTGGCTAGTCCTGAAACTAGTCTAAAATATGAGTTTCAGGTAAAAACGTCATAACTTATTTATAACAGATCCAAATTCAGTAAGATCAAATGTATTAGCTAGCTTACATTCTACAGTATTTTGTGTACCATTTTCATATCCATACAAAAATATTACGTGCAGATAACTCTCTACAAGTTCTCTCTCTAGAATAAGCAATAATTCAACAAGATATGTCATTTTTGCTATAACTCCTTTTCAGAGAGGTTCCAAGTAGTGAAATCTGGAGTAATTTCATAACAGACACTGAATAATATTGTGTACCATTTTTAGGTCTTTATTCATTACAAGTACATATTTATGATTATTGCAAGTTAGGGTTGTTGACTAATCCAAAATTAGTCATGTGAGACTAAAGTAAAGTTTGATGAAAAGGATAGTCTCTTGTTGTTAAAGTTAAGGAAGGTTTGTAAGTATGTGATCATATACACCAGGTATATTGCAGAGTTACAAATCATATTTGGATGATGAAATTGAAGAGGGCTTTTGGTTGAGGTACATGTTGGGTACATGGTTGAGACAACTAGTTGATGAGTTGACACATACATGAGGTGTATAGTTGATGATGTTGGTACATATGCATGAGTAGTTGATGCATGATTGGTACATACTTGGTACATGGTTTGAGGAACTTGTTAGTAGCATTATTGACACATGGTTTATGGATGATGTATCATACTTGTCTTGGTATATTACTAGAAGCACATATTGATCTTGGTGATGATTATGAGTTGTTGTGTTATGCTTGGTTGATGAACATATTTGAGAGTTGTCTTGGTGATTGATATTGGTGAGTAGATCTGATTTGGTTGATAATATTGATGAGACAGGTTTTTTTGATAGGTTGTTTGGACAGGTTGTTGTGACAGGTTATTTGTATAGGTTTGGTGCATGATTGATGCACGTGTTCATGGTATAGGTTGAGGTACAAGTTGGTGAATGGTTGACACACTTGTTTATGGTACAAATTGGTTAAGGTTATTGGTATAGGTTGTTTGGTGTAGGTTGATTGGTACATGTTTACAACAATATGTCTCACAGTGATAATGTGATAGTGTTGACAGGCGAAATGGTTTGTCTGTCAATTGAGAGAGTGGAACCGGTCCGGGGTTGTCTAAATAACCCAAGTCGTTTGGAATGAACCACCCTGACGAGTTTAACGGCTCTGTTGGCCGCTCTAAGGGTTTAGGAAAACTAAAGAGAAAACTAATCTAAACTAACTAATTTAACTAAAACAAATAAAACTAACTAAAACTAATATACAAGAAACTAAACTAACTAACAATAAATAAATAAAACAAACTAATACAATTATCTAATTAAAACAAACTACTAAATTAAACTAAAACTAAATATAAACTACTCTAACTATTCTATTATACAATCTACTAATTAATATTATAATAACTCAAATCAACTATCTAATTACTAGTTGCAATATTACTTATTCACAAATATACAATATACACAACTTGCAGGTTTGAATAAAACCTGTAAAACTCATGTACTTTCTGCACTAAGACAGCGAGATATATATTTTTATTTATTTTTATATATTTTATGAAAAAGAAATAAAACTACTAAAATTAAACGATCTAATATATTTACTGAAATTAAACAATCTAATATAAATCTAATTAATCTTATATGTGAATTAAACTAATTATGAAAACAACAAAGAAAAGATTAAATGACCTATAAGCGCTCCTAATTTGTCCCGTGTATGATAACTCTGAAGCTGGTCGGAGGAAGGAAACTCGCACCGGATTGATCCCAAAAGCTTCTTGTAAACAATCGGTTGTGTTGCTCTTTGAGTTGTTAACAGGACAAACAAGACATAAAAAATCATAACAATCTTATGATTTATAAATCTCTGCAATAAGGGAAACCTGTTATGCAAAAACTTATATTTGATAATTCAATCAATGAAGAAGATAAACCTGTCATTCACAAACTGAACTAAACAATTGTTATGTCTTTTATACACTTGGAAGAAACTAGATATGAATTATGGTGATTAAAATTATATCATTTGCACATGATTAATATATCTAAAGTAGTCATTAACCAGATACAAATCGATATACACAACATGAAACAAAATATTGATATAATGAGAAGCTAAAGCTGTGACAAACACCAATTTCTGCCTCAGTCTGTATTAAAACTCCATATCATTGTTCTCCCATGAATGAGGATATATATTATTACAAAAATGATAAGTATTTATAAGTTTCTCCACAGGGTAAAACCTCCCTGTGGATAATATCAAACAGTTTTACATAATCTGGGAAATATCCCAAAATCGACTAAACTAGGAAAATAAAATGCAAGTAAAATCTTTGAAATATCCCCTAACTGCTCATCATATCCACTACAATTTCAAATTCATCTGCAATAGACCAAACATATCAAGTTAGAAAGATATTTCATTAGAAAAACAATAAAAATTTGACTCTACAGACTTAGCTATAGAATCATCTGATTCTGTAGCTAGTCTAAAATAGCATACAGGATCAGATAGAAATCAAATCAAATCTTTTTTAAAAATAATCCAAACCAATCTTCTTTTAATAAACATTGAGAACGGATCACTAATGATTCAAATGATTTTATTATTCAAATTAAACAAAATCGAAAATGGTTCAATGGAAAACTGGGGTAAGAATACTCTGTTTTTCTTTCACCATAAAATCGGGTCAAACAGTAACAAGACTGTTCCATATCACATGAAATCCATAGTGATTCGTATCGAGTGTGATACGATGTAATCCAACACAATCATAATCCATTCGTTATGGCTATAAAAATGCAACATAAGATTCATGTCGTTTTAATTAAATACAAATATGGCAAGGCTGTTACGGTCATGGGTAAATATAACATCATAATATCAAACAAAATTCGCCATAGATTTCTATCGTTGGGTGTTATACAGTCAACAGACAGGGTCAAATGATGATCACAACCATCACCAAGTCGACATAAGTGATAATCGTAAACTAGGTAACAATAGAAACAAATCGTGACTGAGTTGAATATAGAATAATAGTGAATCCAATCTCGTTTAACAAATCAACTTGTAACTGAATATTCATTACAAATCCAACCGATAACAGGGTCGTTCAACAGCAAACCACAACGAATTAATCGGCTAGGTTTCACATAACTGTTACGAATTGAATCCATTCACAATTTGGGTGAAATCATATTAACAACAATCCAAACTGTATTCGAGTTGGTCGAAAGTCATAGGGAAATAAAATCGTAACAGTTAACCATATCACACTTGTTACCAATCAAAGCATATACATCATAACGAAATCAAAATGAAATGTGATCGTGTTCGGAATCGAAATAGGAGAAACAACTTGTGTCTATAACATATACAAACAACTCCAATTGACAGAGCATTCATTTTAGCTAAAATCAAACAACTCAAATCCAAATCAAATCAAATCGGATCGATTAAAATCTAATCGAAACTAAAAAAAATTCCATTCAGTCAAAGAAAGGCTGAGTATACAATGTAACGAAACCAATCAATGTTGAACAGAGCTATTCAAACCAAACTTGAATTGTTATAAAAACTCCTACTATTTACAAAAATGATTGATATTACACATACCTATGTGACGAGGCTAACCAATTACGCCAGCTTAGAATTCACCACACTGTGGCCGATTCCACATTTTTGAATAAAATGGAGCCTGTCATTCTTTGTCTTTTATCAGTGGCTTGCAATTCAGCCTTTAGATGGGTAAGCAGTGTAACCTGGTCCTCCAAAGATTTAATCTTTGACTGTAGCATAGGCACATCAAGATAGTATCTCTCTAACCATAAGCCGCACTGATCACAGGGTGGCACAGTAGACTTCGATAGAGCAGGAGAGGGTTTAGATATACGACCGAGGGTATCACATGGCAGCTTAATGCCAGGGTAATCTGGGTCATTTTGCAAGCAAGGTGGTAAGTTTGACACGAAATCGTATGAGGGGTTGGCACACAGGCTGTTCGAATAGGGATACTCACTTGCCAAAAAATGTTCAACCTCTGAATCAAAGTCCTCGCTCAGCACAATCGGGTCAGGATTGACAGGGGGTTTGGTTTTATTCCTCGCCATTTGAGAGATTAGCCAGGCATTCTTTTTGCCTTTGGCATTTGCAGTAGGTTTCGCTTTAGGCTTCCTCTCCACAGGCTTAACAGATTCAACATCCTTGGTCACAGAGTGGGGTAGGTCGATAGGTGAGTCGGGTAAGGGTTTAGGTAAAAGGATATTGTAGGGAATTGGGGGTATAGATTTATCCTCGTTCACCACAGGTTTGTCAACCTATGGTGGATTTGAATCCACAAAATTATTGCGTGCAAGAAAATCATCCCAACAGTCTCAGTGTAATCCCAGGTGACAAACAACAATCATTTTAACCAGCCCATAGTGAAAGAGGTTGCTATCAGCTTGGTTCCTTTTATATTTCTTAGACATTTTGAACAGGCTTCTATGCAGATAGTATGGCATATTAAGCTCAAAACCCATACAAACCATAATCAGACAAAGGTGGTGTAAGAAAACAAACCCATACCGACCCTCGCAGGTGATGAACTTCTTGATAACCATCAACAAGTCATGCCATCGTTGCTTCAGCATGGTCACGAGCAAACCCTTGTCACAGGAACTAACCTTGCACGACTGAAAGAGAAAAGTCCAAGGGACTTCTTCTACCTTGCAGTTTTTGGACCATCTCTGCCCAGTGATAGGTAAACCCGTAGCTAAACTGAGAAATTGCTCGTCAATTTTCAATTGAACATCCCCGACCTTGGCTCGACAACCATCAAAGGTCAATGCGAATTGCCTAGCAACATCGAGGTTAAAACCATCAAATTTCTGTATGAACGAGAGCCACCCAAATTCTTCAAGGTCAGCATGGGCACTGTCGAACATCAACAGAGCCTGGCTACCATTCGGTTTAGTCCTCACGAATGGAGCCATGATGTGGGCACATGGTAAGGGTTGGGTCGAAAACACCAGCACACAGGGTCATTCGGTGTAACCACTATGAATGATCAAAGGGGAGGCATTAATGTGCACATGCAAGGGTGGTGGAATCACTTACCACCATGCAAAATAGTAATTGCAAAGTACAACCGGCGTTTTAACCCTCTGTTGAAACAATCATAACATATTTCAAATCATATTATTCAGCCAACCCAAAAATCAAAAGATAAACGATATACCAATGTGCCATTTACCATATTTCAAACCATGAATATTCAAATGTGAAATCAAACCCATATGTTTAACCAACGCGCCATTACATAATCAAAGGTTTAAAACATTGTGACAATTGTTTGTATAAAATCGACAAGGCAAAAACTATAACAATAAGGATCACATCATATAAAACAAAGTAAACTATGACCCCTATGCAATTCATAAAGATAAGTATAACCCATAGATTCACATACTCAATGCCTTACCAATTTAATAAAAATCAAGTTGCGCAATTAAAGTAAGAATAGGCAATAGGGACAGTTCGAAAATCTCTTAGCCACTTAATGATAATCCAAAGGTAAGTGCCATTCAAAATATCAATAAAAGATCATGACAGTTCGAGTGACGATGGAGGAATTTTCACGCTTACAGTTGTGAAAACTAAATGGAGACCAATTTGCAATTGTCGCAAAGAATGAAAATATTGTTTATTTGCAAAATGCGATGATAATTTGAAGTTCAGAAGACAAAGGTGTAGGCAGCTTATAGGGCAATTGAAAAATTGAATTGGCTGCCAACAGATAGTGGTTCAATCATTCTACTTATACACTAGGGCGGTTGGACGAGGCAAGGAATAGTGGTTGTAGACACCTTTCGGTTGTAGTCGAAGAACATAGGGGGTTGTAACCTTCTTCTGGTTGTAGCCTGAGAATTGAGGAGTTGGAGCTTCCCTCAGGTTGTATCCTAAGAACATAGGGGGTTGTAGCCTCCTTCTGGTTGTACCCAGAGAATTGGGGAGTTGGAGCTTCCCTCACGTTATATCCTGAGAACTAGAGGGTTGTAGCCTCCTTCTGTTTGTAGCCATAGAATTGGGGGGTTGAAGCTTCCCTCAGGTTGTAGCCTGAGAAACTAGGGGGTTGGAGCCTCCTTATAGTTGCAGTTGGAAAACAAAGGAAGTTGGTGCTTCCAATGAATGTAATTCTTAAATACATATAAGAAAAAACATTATGTAGTTTTCTCATACTTTGGGTTTCCACATAAAAACACTGGTGTACTGTGTATGTGTATAATTTCTCATTTGTTCATTGTTTGTTTACTCTGCAATTATTGGATGATAATGCTATATTGTTTGAGAGTAATATTTACCTATAACCCTAATTGTGATGTAAAGGGTACAGGTCATCTCCACCATGTGTGAAAGATAATTAATGTTTATTGTAATAATAAATTATTTTATAAGTTATTGAGGTCCTCCCTGTTGTGCCAAAAGACACCACTTTTGGTGTTTAGAGTCTAGTATAAATAAAGGTGATTTCCCCATTGAGGAAACACTTATCATTTTGGAAATTTCAGCAAGTACATCTTCTAGGGCTGAAATGTGCACCTCTCTTGGGCACAAGTTTCAAGGTAGTAGAGCACCCTTTTGTGTCCATTAGGGTTTCATGGTTGGAGGATCTTCTCTTGAGAATATAGAAAATGATTGTTGGGTTTTGTTCCCTTTTTGAGAAGGGTTTTCCCAGGATATTTATTTTGTTCTTGTGCATGGTATTTCTTCTTGTGATCTTGGTTATTGCAGCAATTGTGAATGGTGTAGCTATATTTGTTTATGGTTAAAGTAAATGCTAAAATTGAAATAAACCTCATGATTGAGCCTATCATAGTGAAAATTTGACATAGTATCAGAGCATAGGTCTTGAAGAACCCATTGCACAAACATTAAATCTAGTCATCATCCTTTTTGCAATTATGTACGACCCTCTAGTGTTTTCTACAATTTTGTATGGCCCTCCCTCTTTTTCAATTTCATCTCTTTATACTTGGATGTTGGGGTTAAAATTGGAATTGGAGAATACGACCTCCTTCAGCTCACCTCCAGAGACCCTCATAGTGAAATTTTAAGAATTTTAGATTTTTGGCCCTAAGGGTTCTAGGGTTTCGTATTTTTCTACAGAAAATTCAGATCTAGGGTTTCTACAGCTCATTGATGGAGATTTTCATCTCATCGGTCTTCTTTTGACTTTCAAGGTTTATTTTTGGCAGTCATAAGCCCAACAAAACCTAAGTTTGCTAGATGTTAGGTTTTGTAGCCTAGTTGGAAAGGGTTTGTAAAGAATCTGAAAATATGAAGAACAAAACCTAGGTGGAAGATAGGATTGATGGATTAAGAAACTTCAGTTCCTGGAAGTCAAGACTTTAGGTCACCCTTGAAGAGGAAGACTTATTGTGGGAGATACAAAAAATGTTTACTAGAGACAACTACCAATGAAGAGAAGGAAGAAAGGAAGGAAGAGACGTCAAGGCAAAGAAGATAATCATCTACTCAAACTCTTACATTGAAGGGTTGGCTTCAAAATATCAAGATGACAAAAGGTGACACCGTTGCTATCTTCTTCATGAAGATATCAAATATCAAATATTAACTAGGTGCCATTGAAGAATTCATATCATCACTCTCAGGTATGCACTTGTATATATTATCATTTTCATGAGGGTACTTGTAGGAGGAAGGAACCTTTGTTGCAATCATGGATCCAAAGGGACATCAGTGCATTCATAGGAACAACACATTGGAAGTGAAGACTCCAAGTTTGATTGTTTTAATTATCATGCCTCTAACCTACATTTCTAATTTTGATGCATTTCAAGTAGGCATTATAGCTGTAATAAAAATCCTTAAATTGTTTTGATTCTAGAGATGTACTCATTATTCTCCTCTAAGAGATATTCTTGTCTTGTTTCTTTTTGTTTGTTTTATTTTTCCAAACAGGTTAACAACAAAGGAATATGTTTATCCTTAAGACTTCATAGGGATTCAAAACCATTTGAGGAGGAGGAAGAGCATAAAAATAATTGAAGAAAACAAAACAAAGATACATGATCAACATCTACGTATGATTCTATAGGCAAAACCACCCATGAAAATAGTATATGGTCAGAACGAGAGTCCTCACTAGATTTGGAAGAACATGACTCTTGAACAATCCTTCACCGGAGTGAATCCTGAGGTTGGACACTTCAAGATATTTGGGTGTCCAGTATACTTTCATGTACCCAAGGAGAAGTGGTCCAAGCTAGACCCTTCAGGGAGAAAGGGTACATTTGTGGGATACAATGAATATTCAAAGGCATGTCGGATCTACATCCTTGGTCAGAGATAAATTGAGGTAAGAAAAAATGTTGTCTTTGAAGAAGAGATAGCATTTCAAAGATCCATAGAATCTTAGATGGAGATTGACAGAAATACAATACCTTCTCCCCCTTCAATAGTTCAAAGGGAGACAACCATTATTCCAGTTGATCCAGTTGTTCCAGCTGATCCGGTTGCTCCAATTGATATCCCTAGAGATATTGCAGTAGGGCATAAAAGGCCTGCATGGGCTTGTCAAACTTTGTAAGAGACAGAGGGCCATGCAGCTCCTCAAGGAACATCCCGAGAGAGAAAGAGACCAAAGATATTTTTGATCTATTTTTTAGCCATGAGCCACATCATTGATATTAAGCCTTCTTGTTATGGAGAAGTAACATGTCAATAGGTATGGAAAGATGCCATAGCAGAAGAGTATCAATCCATCTTGAAAAATGATGTGTGGGATATTGTTCTGAGACCAGAAGGGAAGTCTGTAGTAACTTCCAAGTGGATCTATAAGATCAAACATGCAGCTAATGGAAGTGTCAATAAATACAAAGCGATATTTTTAACCAGAGGATTCTCACAGTTGGAGGGAATTGACTATGAGGAGACATTTTCTCTAGTATCCTGATACACTTCCACCCATACTATCATTGCACTAGCAAAATCCATGGGTTGGAAACTACATCAGATGGATGTAAAGATAACATTTCTCTATGGTGAGATTGAGGATTACATCGAGCAGACAGAGGGATTCATGATAGACGACGAGAAAAATCATGTGTGCAGGTTGAAGAAAGCGTTGTATAGAATAAAGCAGGAACCTCATGCTTGGTACAAGAAGATGGATGGATTCTTGATGAGTTTGGGATTCAACAAGAGTGTTGTTGATCCAAACCTATATTATCATATTGTTGGTGATGAGTGCCTAATATTGGTCCTATATGTGGATGAATTATTCCTCACCGGTTCAGAAGGACTTATTATTGAATGAAAGTGAGCATTGACTTCTGAATTCGAGATGAAGGATCTAGGTACGATGCACTACTTCTTGGGACTGGAAGTATGGCAAAGGACTGATAAGATTTTCTTGAGTCAAGGAAAATATACAGTGTAGATATTGAAGAAGTTTGGTATGAAAGACTCCAAATCCATGCCTACACCAATGGTGATGGATTTAAAGAAGATGAATGATGTTTCTACTGATTCAGGCAAGACTGATCCACATTTATACCGACAGCTGATTGGATCATTGATGTATCTGGTCAACACCAGACCTGACATATGCTATGTGGTGAGTGTACTTAGTCAGTTTATGAGTTAGCCGAGACAGACTCACTGGATAACAAAAAAGAATGTATTTAGATATCTACAAGCCACAGTTGGATATGTTCTGAGATATGCCTCTAGTGTAGACATAAGTTTTTAGGGATATGACGATGTAGATTGGGCAAGGAGCGCAGTGGAAGGAAAGAGCACATCTGGTTGTTGTTTTACATTGGGGTCATCCATGGTTTCTTGTTGCAATAGGAAAGAGAGCTATGTGGCCTTGAGTACCGCAAAAACAAAGTATATAGCATTGAGTGTGGTATTCCGTGAAGCAGTGTGGCTTCGCAAGTTCCTGACATATTTATTGTATCATGAGATGGATCCTAGCCAAGACATACTCACTGGATAACAACGAAGCATGTATTGAGATATCTACGAGCCATAGTTGGATATGGCCTGAGATATTCCTCTAGTGTAGACATGAGTTTGCAGGGATATGCCGATGCAGATTGGGAAGGGAGTGCAGTGGAATGAAAGAGCACATCTGGTCATTGTTTTACATTGGGGTCTACCATGGTTTCTTGTTGTAGTAGGAAAGAGAGCTCTGTGGCCTTGAGTACCACAGAAGAAAAGTATATAGCATTGAGTGTGGAAGTTCGTGAATCAGTGTGGCTTCACAAGCTCTTGACAGATTTATTTGATCATGAGATGGATCCTACCATTATTCATTGTGATTACCAAGAGTTGTGTGAAGCTCTCTAAGAATCCTGTGTTTCATGATAAATCGAAACACATTGAGATAAAATATCATTATATTAGAGACATGGTACATAGGAAAGAAATACATGTGAAATACCTTCCTACACATGAGCAGATTGCAAATACCTTCACCAACCCGTTTGCGAGGACTAAGTTCAAGTACTTCTTTGAGAAACTTGGCCTGGTGGAGAATGTCTCCCTAGATAAGAGGGAGTGTTGATGATTCCAACTTCATGAGATGTCCTCTAGGACACAAACTGAGTGATTCGGCCTGTGAGAGAGTCCATGAGTTGTGTGTGCCCATGAGATGGGTGTTTCATTCCTCTATGGAATGAGATGAGACGATGTGTGCCCCTGTGTGGGGTGAGGATTCCCATGGGTTGGGTGTGTCATTCCTCTCTAGATTGAGATTAAATGATGTGTACCCCTATGAGGGGTGAAGGTGCCCATGTGATGGGTGTGCGTTAGAATCTGGACTGAGTTGTTATGACGTGTGTTCTCCAGCCTTGTGGGCTCAGTTGAGTCAGGCTTGAGATGGTATTCTAGATGATTCTCATGTGGACTCAGTGAGATAGATATCCATTGAGTAGGATGTCCCTTTGGATGAGAATAGGTGGACATGCCTCTAGTGGTTGAGCACAAGTGGATGTGTGAGATCCCTTGCTATATTGTCTGAGAGTAAGATTTACCTGTAACCCTAATTGTGATGTAAAGGGTACAAGTCGACTCCACCATGTGTGAAAGATAATTAATGTTTATTTTAATAATTAGTTATTTTATGAGTTATTGAGGTCAGCCCTGTTGTGCCAACAGACACCACTTTTGGTATGTCCAGTCTAGTAAAAATAAAGGTGATTCTGTTATAGAAAGATTTGCCTCACCATTGCTATCTTACATAGAAGGCCTTTTTCCATTTCCCTATGCAAACTTATCAACCCCCTTTTTTGATAAATTCATAGCCAAAATTATATTTTTTTCCACATATACACTTCCTAACTGCTTTGCAAGATGTGTATATGCTTGCTGCTCCGTTACAGTTTGCGTATATCGGGATTTGTGCCAGAAAATACAAAATGAGGTTGGGTTTCCATGTCACAACAAATGATCTCCGATTCTTGGCCTTCCATATACTGGAGACATTCTAACTTATCCCTTCAATTGCATTCTAGAGTCTATAAGAGCACAATTTCGAGCTATGGAAAAAGAGAGAGAAAGCATTCAACTTTGAGAGAAAAGTTACTCTGGAGAAATTACTTCATATTGAGTCTGCATCCCTTTGTCCCTCAAGTCTGAACACAGTGTTCAGCCCCCAAGCTCTTCCCTTATTGTCAATGGGATCTCATTATCTCTTTGCTATGAGCTTACCTTTGGTGGAGGATTGAAGTGGTGGAGACCTAGTTGGAAGGAACTTGGTTTCTTGGTTTCGAACCATGCCGACATGGAAGTTTGTAATGTTGATACTTTTGTTGATCAATTATTAATAGAAATACTCATTTCACATCCTATTGATATCTTGCAAACATATGATTATTATCCATGGGCATGTTTGTAATGTTTATTAATGGATTGTGCTAACTCATTTTATATACTGTCACTATATACTTGCATTGCTTGTTTGTTGAGAACTTCTTGGAGGTGTAAAGCTTTGGGTCAAAGTGCTCAATGGTGGAACAACATCAAACGATTGGATCGAGGTAGGCTTCTTCCTCATATTGCACATTAGTTTATATAGCACATGTTGGAATTGAGTTGATTTCTACAGTCATACCTGTCTGTTATGGTTTACCCTTGGCCATAGAGAGTTTTTCCCTTGTAACAGAATTGGCGACTCCACTGGGGAGGTTATCTTCCTTCTAAGGGTTGAAGTGTTTTTCCTTCTTACATTTCTCTCTTTCCTTTGTATTTCCTATCGTATCATAGTTGGACAGAGTCTGTTCACTCTGGGTCTGAGTTTTCAACCTTTTAACCTTGTTTATCCTTGTTTTAAAAGATATACGCCCTTTTTTCCCTGACCATCGCATGTATACATTTTTTGTCCCACTACAAGATGCGTATATACACTCTTTTCTCTTGAACAGGAGCATATACCAGTTCCCCCTTGTTTGTTTTCTTGGTTCAATGACTGTTGGGTAGGTTTTGAGGATCACTGAGCCTTCTTAGGTCTCTGTGGTACTTGTTGAGATTATCTGGGATGACAAGAAACCTTTTTGGAGTTGAATTTTTGGTCGGCATATTTCTGTTTGTTTTCCATTTTTTATTTGTCCTTGGTAGTTGGGTTGTCTGCTTAGTTGCTTGGTATTCTGCTCGAGCGATTTCTTTTATACACAGTAGAAGCTATATATCAAGTCACTTATTAGTCCATGCATTTTTTTTTAAATAAATTGAAAATACAAAAAAAATAGGCATTTTGCATTGGTTGGTATTTTCTCTTTGAAAATTTATCATTAGCTTAGCACATTTAGCGAAATATTGCATTTTACTTCTGAGTTGCAGAGTTAAAATTGAAGATTGCATTATTTTTATTTAGCATATCATTCACTGAAAAGTTAAATTTAGGCTTTGCATTATATCTATTTTTATTTTCATGCAGATTCATAACACCATGAGTTTCATTTCCATACCTCTTTGAGTAATCACAGGGAATAAAATTTACGCTTTAAACTAAAATTGATTAGTCATGATTTTTTTTTTTAGGGTGCACAAACTAGCCTAGGATTTAATGCCTTGGAATAGGATTTTGTGAGTAAACTTCTCCAAGGAAATTAAATCAACTTATGTCACTAGTACATATGACCAAATTTGAACGGTTGTTCATTGATATTGCCACACTTATCCTTCGCAATTTCTACAAAAGCCGAGATTTTTTTCATCGTAATAATTTTGTCGCTATATCCACGATCCAGGTGTGCGTGGAAACATCGATGAAATTAGCTATCCACGTGTCACCACATTCAATATTTGTTAACCTTATGCATCATCGCAATTACAACAAAATTTCATCGCAATACCAAGGAAGAAATGTGGCAATTACGACGAAACTTCGTCGCAATTGGGACGAAAAGTTATGCCAAGCCAATAACTTGTGATGCAGCTGCTGAATGTGCGACAAAAGCCTGTCGCAAATTGCAACCAAACTACATGGTAATATCGACGAGTGATATATCTCAAAACCATATTTACGACGAACTTGCTGTATATGCGACGAAACTTCATGGAAAAGTGCGACGAAGTTTCGTCGCTATAGCGACGGTTATGGTAAAAAAGTAAAAAAAATTCGATGAAATTCCGTCGATATTGCGACGATGATTATAGGTTTAAAAAAAAAAAATACATGAAATATGGTGTTACCGTATTACATTGTAATATGGTGTTACCGTATTACATTGTAATATGGTATACCATATTGTATGCCATATTACAATGTAATATGGTAATGCCATATTACATTGTAATATGGCATTACTTACATTGGAATATTGTAATATTGTAATATTGTAATATTGTAATATATTGTAATATATATATCCCCTAGAAATAATCAAGGCGTTAACCAACCAAATATTGTAAGAATCTGTTATCATGAAGTTGGATTATAAGTAAGGATACCAAGAATTGTAATGCATCAATATTAAATATAATGAAAATTGAAATTTCATTTGAAATCAAAGCAAATTTCTTATGATACACAATGGTTGAACCTTTGATACAATGAAGGAGTTGGATAGCATAACACTTGAAACTTTTGTTTCCTTGAGATCTTGAGAGATGATGAGGCTATGAATTTCCATGTTGAAAGTTTGTAATGAAGATAGTATCATGGAATCTTCGGGACCTTATAGTCCTTGCCACAAATCCATGGTTTAGAGAACACATGAAATTGTTCCAAGTTAGATTTTTTATGTTTGCAAGAAGTTAAAGTAGTTGGTTTAATTTTGTAAGTCACTCTTTGGCTAATATGGTCGATTGTTGTATTTTTAC
>JZKD02S1672687.1:2227701-2245256 GCA_000966675.3 Picea glauca | reverse complement strand
TCTTTAGTGAATTTCATTGACTTATAGCTCAAAATAGTCAAAATCATGGAAATCGTCGGAATGCAACGAAACCAAAGCCAACCTGTGCGAAATGGCTCATAATGATGGAATATGAAGATCAATGCAAGCTGGACACTACAATGCCTCTCAAGTACCCCTGTATTTGCTGTAACATCCATCTGGCTACTATGGTCATCATAAATATATGCATTGTGATGATGTCCCGAAGTGGGGACATTACAATTTGCATGCATATTGGCCGATTGACTTTTTGGTCTTCTCTTTGATTATTAGTTGACCATAGGATTTTGTTTTGGGTCTTTGTTATCATGGATAGTGGAGTTCCTTTTTCTCCCTCGTTTACTGCTACCCCCCCATGACGTTCATGGGGGCAAATCTGACTGTTTTTTATGGTATGCAGAACTATAATGCTCAGTCTGCACCTTGGGTCTCTAGCCATTTTTCTGTTGATATGCCTTCCCTCGTGCAGCCCTCTCCCTAGCCCACATATATGAATCCTAGCATTGGACCTGGGGGCACCATGGCTCTGATGACTACTTCTTCATTTGATATGAGTCGTGTCCCCGTGGGAGGATGGAACCATCCTCCCTACGGATCCAATACTAGCTAAGATATTTCAGGAGACAGTACTCAGATGGGTGCCTATCCCACTTATTACCCCTTGCCCATGTATCTTTCGTCTTCCATGTCAGTTCCTTCGAACACTTTTTCCATGACAGGTCCTCAATTATCACCAAGTCTTGCATATGGACAGAACCAGTTTTACGGTTCGGGCTACCCTCTTTATGGAACCCCTTCATAAGGGGGCAACATATATCCTCACTCGAATAATCCTTATCCAACCTCAGTCTCGCCATAGACCCCAGTGACAATGCATGTCCAAACCTCATCAGACCATTTTGGCATGAACCAACACCTTTCCGGGCTAGGGAAAGAGGTACACCAAGATCCTGCCTGGATTGCAATTTTTCATAATCCATATTTCCCTGGACTGTGGACTCAAATGCCACCATCAATCACCAGCCCAGTCACTGTCAGTCATACTGGTGCTCCATCTCCAATCTCTGCCAGTTATGTCGAAGATGGGTCGACTTCTTCTACCAACTATGTCGACAACTTGCCCCCAACCTCTACCAATTATGTCGGGGGAACCGTTCTTTTTTCCCCGAATCATAGTCATGTCACGTCTCCCACTTCTATTCATCATAGAGGAGATGACTCTCTGTCCCCTACTAGTTACAGTGAGAAGCCCAGATGTCTTAGATGTAAGCCTGAATTATTTTGCAGGACTTGCGAAGGCAGTCACCTTACTCGTTTGTGTCCAATTACTATTAAGATACCAGAAGCATGGGTTTCACCCAAAAGCCCTTCAAATTCTGAGGCATCCATGGTTTCTCTTCACACCACTTCTCCCTTGATCGTCTCTGTGGTTCCACCAACACAATCTTCTCTCAACCTCACCCCCTTTGTTAAGGGTGAAGCATCTCTTGCCCCCATTACTACGCATCATCTTCAACCTATAATCGAAGAAGTGGCCACACCAGTGCAATCTCTGGTCAATCCTACTCTCCCTGAAGAGAATGACACACCTTTTAGCCATGTCATCTACATTCCACACCCTCCCCCTTCTGAACGAGAGAGATTTATTCTTCCCCCGAATGCTCTCCCTCCAAGTCCTGACAAGGTTCCTTTTGATTGGGATGACCTGATGGGACATCCCATTCCCCCACCTATGTCTTTTCCATTAAGAGACATTATTCGAACCATCACAGAGACTGTATCCTCCATTAGCACCTTCTCCTCCTTGACTTGGAAAGCCTTGGGTTTTCCCAAGCTATTGTTAGTTATCCACAGGATACTGACTTTCAGCAGAAGGTCGGGACAGGAGCCTTGGCCTCCCCCTTTACATGTTGATTAAACTCTCAAACACGAGTCTTAGTTAAGCTCTTTTCCGACTCGTTACTAAAAATTGAAAAGATCGTCGAGTGATTTGTCCCTTTCAAACTCATTAAAATTGGATTTGAAAGATCATGTGTCTTAGTTAAGCTCATTTCCGACTCTCTATAAAAAATGGAAAAGATCGTCGAGTGAACTTGTCTTCTTCACACTCGTAAATTGGATTTGAAAATACATCTATTTGGCACAAGTTTACCCCTTTTTCATACCAAGTAGACTAAAAGATACAAAAAAAAACATTTTTTGGCATTAAATTGTGATTGCATCTCATGCCCTTGCTTGCATTATTGAGCCTTTAGTCGGTTCTCGCTTTGCATTATAAACCATGGCTCAAGTAGTTTGCATCCTCAACCAAGTAGAGCCTTGTCTAGATCCTTCGCAATTTGACACCCTATACCCTGGAGGGAACATCACCTCAAGTGTCCATCTCTCGCATGCATTTCCTTGCATTGAGCATAGGTACGTTCCACTGTTGAAAATAGTTTTGCTTACTTGCGACACTCGTTCCCTCCTCTGTATCATAGCATTCACTTGTTATGAAAAAACAAAAAGATGGGTGGGAAGGGAGTACTATATTTTAATTGGCAATAGTCGTGTCACCTTTGAACAGAGCACAAATTTATTGAGTCCTTGCGTCATCATAATTTTGGGTTTAGCATGGCCTTAGGAAGTTGATCTCGTTACAAAATTTTCTCTACTGACTGGTTAGTCTTCCAACCACTATAGAGAACATTATGGATGCCTCCTACATCTAATTGTTGAAACATTGAGTCTATGCTACCAGAGTCCACCGTATGTCTCATGCTCTTGTTCAAAGGAAGTCTATCAACCTGTGTCGGCCACTCCTCAGAAATCTTGACTTTGCATGTCAGCCATACCCTTAGTTTGTCTCAGAATCACAAGATACTTTGATCATGGGAGATCAGATTGTACTCCATGGTATACAGATATCTTCAGATTGATTTTAAGATTGGTTTCACTGGGCCTTGTTTGTGACTATGATAGCTATTGGCATGTAACCGCATTTATATTTTCCTACTCATGGCCATGAACACTTGTTGGTATATTTTCCACATGAATCTGCATTGTATTTTTGGCAGCCATGTATGCAAAGTCAGTACATAATGTAATGAGCAATTGAGTTCGTCCAACTAGTTCTCTACCACTCCACTTCTGAGTTATTTATAATGTATTTCGGCCATCGCAGATACTCCTCTAATATCACACATTAGGGGGCATTTGTTATAGATAGATTTGCCTCACCATTGCTATCTTGCACAGAGGGCCTTTTTCCATTTCCCTATGCAGACTTATCAATCCCCTTTTTTTATAAATCTAGAGCCAAAATTATATATTTTTCCACATATACGCTTTCTAACTTCTTTGCAAGATGTGTATACGCTTGTTGCTCCACTACATCTCGCGTATATCAGAATTTGTGCCAGAAAATACAAAACAAGGTCGGGTTTCCATGTCACAACAAATGATCTCCGATTTTTGGCCTTCCATATACCGGAAACGTTCTGACTTGGCCCTTCAGTTGCATTCTGGAGGCTATAAGAGCACAATTTCGAGCTATGGAAAAAGAGAGAGAAAGCATTCAACTTTGAGAGAAAAGTTACTCTGGAGAAATTACTTCATATTGAGTTTACATCCCTTTGCCCCGCAAGTCTGAACATAGTGTTCAGCCCCCAAGCTCTTCCCTTATTATCAAGGGGATCTCATTATCTCTTTTTTATGAGCTTGCCTTTGGTGGAGGATTGAAGTGGTGGAGACCCAGTTGGAAGGAACTTGTTTTCTTGGTTTCGAACTGTGCCGACACGAAAGACTGTAATGTTGATACTTCCGTTGATCAATTATTAATAGAAATACTCCTTTCTCGTCCTAACAATATCTTACAAATATATGATTATTATCCATGGGCATGTTTGTAATGTTTATTAATGGATTGTGCTATATGATGTGCTAAGTGATTTTATATACTGTCACTATATACTTGCATCGCTTGTTTGTTGAGAACTTCTTGCAGGTGTAAAGATTTGGGTCAAAGTGCTCAACGGTGGAATGACATCAAATGATTGGATTGAGGTAGGCTTCTTCCTCGTATTGCACATTAGTTTATATAGCACATGTTGGAATTGAGTTGATTTCTGCAGTCATACATGTCTGTTGTGGTTTACCCTTGGCCATAGAGAGTTTTCCCTTGTAACATATTTCCCCATTGAAGAAACACTTGTCACTTGTCATTTTGGAAATTTTAGCAAGTACATCTTCTAGCGCTGAAGTGCGGACCTCTATTGGGCACAAGTTTCAAGGTAGTAGAGCACCCTTTTATGTGCATTAGGGTTTCATGGTTGGAGGATCTTCTCTTGAGAATATAGCAAAGGATTGTTGGGTTTTTGTCCCTTGTTGAGAAGGGTTTTCCCTAGATATTTCTTGTGTTCTTGTGCATGGTATTTCTTCTTGTGATCTTGGTAATTGTAGCAATTGTGAATGGTGTAGCTGCATTTGTTTATGGTTCAAGTAAATGCTAAAATTGAAATAAATCGCATGCTTGAGCCTAGCATAGTGAAAATTCAACAATTATCATTTGAAGATGAGAATGTATTATTTTCTGGGTTATGGATGTTATTCCCTAAGTTACTAAAGTCGTAGATCATATTTGGGAGATGTCTTGTCCATGGTCAAATATTGGGCCTTAAAACCTACTTGGTAGACCACAACCTGTAACCAAATATTACATTGAGTAATTGTTGAATTGTGAGAATGGTGCATGCCTGACACAACTCATAAGGAATGCCCTGCATCATTCCAAGACAAAACAATTGAGTTTTTGTCTGCATATCATTGATGGAGTCGACAAGACTCACCAACTATCGATTCTCGAACTAGAATGGATCCCAACTGTCCAAAGACAGGGCCTTTTACCCATAGAAATTCCTTGTAAATCAACAATCGATGGTGACCGTTGGATCTTAGCATGGAGAAATCTTTGTCGTCGATTTTCTTAGTAAAGCCTAGGAGGGCGTTGAATCACCTCGGGGTATCGGATTATGAGATTCTGAATAATCCTCAAGGTATGTTCTCGTCCGCAAAGACCTCGATGGGTCGACACCTGAGAGAAGGGTTTCGGCTCTTGGTTCCATCCCCTTCCTCTTATAATTTTGACACTAAAACTCTCAAAATGGAAATCCCTTACTCATGACCGTTGAATTGGAGGATCGATAGATCCCCATCTTTGATCTGTAGTCAAGCTCAAGAGGGAGACCAACATTAAGGTATCACACCCCAGGACAATGTTAGGGTTGTGTTTACGCTTGGGAAGGTCTCGATGTGTCGGTGTTTCAGTGGTCCGATGCCCCGATGGGGCAAGGTTCCTAGAAGGGTTCCAACCTTCCCCTTGTTAACCCATATGTAGAGAGTGTGTGCTAGTAATTTTGGATGACACAATTAAGACATTAGGAAGTGGGCAAGTGTGATCACCTAATTGGACAAGCCCCTGTATCGTGCAATGATGTGTACTCCATGTTAGCTCACGTGAGAGGTCATGAGTCACGCAATTGTTCGATCCACATGTCAAGGTGTGATGGCACCACGTGTCAATCCCAGGAGAGAAGTCACGTCATTGTGACATGTCATTTCAAGCATGTAAACCAACATATTCTGAGGATGATACTTGTTAGCGGATGATTGGTTGGCAGGTAGAGTGTGGGCCCGTTAGGAGAACTCGAGTGATTTTTGGAGCCACTAAATCTTGGTCGTTGGATCTGATAGTCGAGCAATCTCGACCGTTAATTTCATAAAATCTCAAGAGGGGGTCTCATGCTGAAATAACAAAGTACCGGACCTCGGGAGGTTGTTATATAGATTTAGTTGGGAGAGCCCTGATATCCCGATATCCAGGTGGGTTGATGGCCCGGGACATCGAGTACCGAGGAAGTTTGGCAGAAAAACTCGAGATGCTAGGGAGGCCCAGTGGCCCGGTACCCCGATAGGGAAAGGTTTCATCCTTCCTTTAAGGATCTTCCTAGAGGAGAACGACGTCACCCAACCAATATGTAGTGGACATGTGTCATCACCTTGTTGGATGAATCTCAAGTGCAGTGATGACGTGTATAACCATGTCATACCATGTGGAAGGTCCACATGTCAAATGTTGGTCTTGCCACATGTCGAGTTGATTTGGCATAATGAGGAGGAGGTTTACAATGAGAAATGAGTGCCATGTGTCATGCCAGATGGAAGTCGATGACAGGGCCATGTGTCATGCCAGATGGCCCCTTACAGCGGCACCATGGATTCAAAGTGCCAGCTAGACCGTGGACCCGATGTTGTAAGTGCAAAGTGGCTTGAGTTGGTTTCGTCGGGGGCTGATATCTCAGTATCCTGCTACCCGGTGGGACGATGCATGGAACATCGAGCATCGGGGTTTGATAGATAATATAAGGTGCTAGTGAAGCCCCAGGGGGTCGATACCCCGATGGTCGATGCCTCGGGATATCGGACATCAGAAGCATGATAATAACATCGAGCACAAGGAGCATCAAGGGTCGGTGGCCAAGTGGCAAGCGCCACACTAACAGTCACGCCTGCATTAGAGGGTGACGTGTTACAACACATCAACGCCATGCCCAACGACATAGGTGACATGGAGCCATGAGGGTACCATGTGGTGGTGAGGTGGACTTGGACCAAGAGGGTCTAAATTTTGGAAGGCCATAACTTTTGTTCCAGAGCCCTCAATTTTGAGAAATCTTATAGTCGTTAGAAAAAATTTTGAGAAATCTTATAGTCGTTAGAAAAATTTTGACGAGCAAAAGACGATGATTTCCTCGAGAAGAGGTTTTGAGATGGTTGAGGAAGAGCAAAATTTTAATACCCCATCCCATCCGGTAAAAGATACTTAAGGGATTGAATGTCTTACAATGTGAAGATAATAAACTTTGTGTGAAAAAATTATTAATATTTAATGCATTTGCAAACTATTGTTGTGTTAAATCCGCTCTGTAACTTTGATTATAGAATCTTGCATGACAATCTATTATTCTTTTAAAATGTTTAATGATATATCCACAAAATTGTTTATGACAGAAGTGTTGTTCATCCGATGATATATACCAAAGAGTATGACAAAATTACTCTAGTGGCGTAGTAAGAAATTACATCATGTAAGTTCAACTCTTCCTCCCTCCCTGCAAAACTATATGGTTTTATTTAGGTAGAAAAGGAATAATTTGTATTACTATATACTAACCTGCAAAACTTGCAGTCTGATTCTAATGCTGTCCCAGATGGGAGAAAAAAACAGTGGATAAAAGCTGTTCACAGAACATTACAAACTTCGTTTGAAGAAGATGGATAAATTTCAAACATATCAAAACATAGTTTTTTATTCGGGGACGACAGAAAGGAATATATATTATATATATCCTTTTCCTAAGGTAGAAAAGGAACAATTTGTATTACTATATACTACCCTGCAAAACTTTCAATCTCATTCTACTGCTGGTCCCAGATGGGAGAAAAAAGCAGTGCAGAAAAGCTGTCCACAGAACATTACCAACTTCGTTTGAAGAAGATGAATAGCTTTCAAACATATCTAAACATGCAATTTTAGATGATAATAATCAGTAGTAGTTACGCTGGTTCGGGTGGCGTTAGAGATAATGCCATTGCATCATTATCTCACCATGATCAACTACCTTACATCGTCTCACCTGATTATCATGACCCACCATCATTTTAAGCGAGAAGGAATGAATGTCAAACACAGCACAGTAGCTATCCACTGACATCCTAAGTTGTGTTCCAGGTACTGTGCTGCTATGGCTTCAGTGCTTTGTAATCTCCATTAATGTTATCTTCTTCGTGCTCATCAGCTTTTCTCGTTCTATAATAGATGAACTGGGTGAGAATCTGCATAAATCTTCGTTAAGGATTCTTAAGGGCATTAAAAAATGTTTAAGGGGAATGCTTGAATCGATTCTACCATTTGATACTACTAATGCACTTATTATGTTGAACACAACTCTGTAGCGTTATGTTGCCAAAGGATACAAAACAATCTAAAAGCACACAGACTGCAGCATCCACAAGCCATGGCATATTTGGCTTTAGCTTTTGCCATTCCAAAGTCTTCACAATGATGCTGCAAAATACATCCACAACCAGATTTCACAGATACATTAGCTACTTCTCACTCAGAATAGATCGATACTCCAGCAATGAAACAATCCAATTCTATGGCCTAAAGAAAGACAATAGGATTACCTTCCTACATAGGCTGCATTTCCGATTAGCGCAAACAGGAACATCAATGGATTTAGACCCTGCTAACATAAAAACTTATTTGACTATATATCCCCTCAATCTTAGCAATATACTATTCAGTTTTGATTAAATGTTGCTTGCAATTTCTGAATCCATTGATTTATATAATCATAACCATAGATGTACCTCAACTGTTCCTCGCTGCACCTGTAAAAGCATTTTATAATGGACAACATAGTTAGTTCTAATTATAAAATCAGCACCACAAATATGGAAATCTAGACAGTGCAATTTACAGGGCCAAAGTTTTTATCTGACTGAAAGGTTAATATATTATAAAAATTAACAATAACAGTTATATATATCACTAGCACCCAGGGTTAGCTCAAGTTGTCTTGAGCCAGTGAGCCAGACATGAAATCTCTTCCCAGTGATCAGTTAGATCCACTCTCTTGATCCCCTAGGAGTGATGATCAGTTGGAGAGACTCTCTTGATCCCCTAAGAGTGAGGCTCAGTAATCAGGGCGGACTCTGTTTATCAAATGTGGGGTGGGGAAGTACTCAGAAGGTTTCCCCAATTTCTTCAGTCGAAAAAAAACAGAAAAACAGATATATATATCAGGCGGACTCTGTCTACCATCCATGAAATGAATGTGGGGTGGGAAAGTACTCAGAAGGTTTCCCCGATTTCTTCAGTCGAAAAAAAACAGAAAAACAGGTATATATATCAGGTAGGATCTATATAAAGTCATAAGAACATGTCCAACGTTTAAAAACAGTTTTTATGCTCTTACATTTTTCCAGATTTGTGGAAACCTTCCACCCATATAGATAGCAGCCATAATCCATCCCAACCACGTTCCTACTACACTGGCGGACTGTTCACCTATTATTGATTTCCTGAATGCAATTGTGCTCGCTTCCTGAACTTGCACAACATCCAGTCAATAATTACAGAACCTAGCAATTCATGTTATTCATATTAAAATTTGTTAATTTATACAGAGTTCTCTTATGGATAATAAGATCCTGCAAATTACAGTTACCTGCAAAATTTTCCTCCCTGTTAGTACTACTGCTGCTCTTGAATCTATTTTAGTAGAATGAAAGGTTGAAATGGCAGGTAAATGGAAGTAATTGAGCCCACCAACAAATAATACTGTTGCAGCTACCTGAAGATTACAGAAAGAGAAGGCAATCTTAGTACTACAACAATTCCCCAGAATTTGATTTAGTACTGATCAACAATACAGTATGAAAACCTACACTGCGTAGTATGGTTTTCTTAGGACTAAAATCAGTATTTGCTAGCAATCCTTCGTCGTCTACAGAGGACTGGTTTAACATATAACTCGGACCACTCCGACCAGACCCACGGGATGTTGGAGCCAGATATGAGCCCGGAGTAGGGGTATGACTGCTTGCCAAAGATCTCGCAGACCTGACAAAATAAACATTTAGCAAAGCCCATTAACATAATAAGACTTTATTCATGTTGAGGAACCGTTATAAAACTCTAGGGGATTTGGAAAAACAGAGTCCAAAAGCCGGTGAGGCGATTCTGGCATTTACATGTAATATAGGTTCCTTCCACTCGATCTGTCCTGATCCGGTGAAAAAGTGGGAATAGGTAAACTAGATGCAGGAGTCCCATTCGATAATTTCTTGAGATTATCTTCATCATTTTTCTTGGCTAGCTCCGGATAATAGTCTATGTTCTCAGGTACGTTAACGGGCTTTGTATGCTTGGACCGATCCTTGTCCTTGCTTCCACAGTCCTGCTGTTTCTGCAACAGGAATACAATAATATACAGCTAGGTATCCATTAAAAGTTATATCAGATTCCCAGGGGAAAAGATGAATTTGATAGAATCTACAAAGTAGATTACTATCATGTCAAATTCATATCAGACATCATACCTCGGGAGAAGATTTCGCTTTCCTTGCCTTCCACCACTTGCAGATGTGGCCATAATATAAAGTTTGCCAAACTAGGACCACAGTGGTAATGGTATAAACCTGCACAGATTAAAATAAAGACGGAATCTAGACAAATAAAACGAAAATATGACAACACAAATAGAAATCCAAAAGACTGGATACCATCAAATTGTATTTACCAGTGCAGTATAGAACTGTGTTGGGAGCTGCATAAAGAATCAGAATGAAACTGTTAGCAGCGTAAAGTAAAGACGATACACGTGACATATTCGTACTAATTGCATAGTTTAATCAATTTTACAGAAATAAAAACATAAACATAAGATTAAAAATGATTCAGAAGCAGGCCTACACGTAGTATGAGGCAATTGCAGTGCAGCCAGACATTAAAATACAGAAAGGAATCTTGAATGTGGGTACATTATAATACAGAAAGGAATCTTGAATGTGGGTGTGTACTCTTGTCCTTAAGAATTAAAATCTTGGCGGTCCAGGCGATTCAACCTATGGCAACAAAGCACTAGGGCACAAGGCGTCTTTAAAGCTGTGGGTCACTCTGAACGATGAAGTTATTATCCGCGCTAGAGTCCACTTGATGATGACTTACACAGACTGAGAAACTTTTAAAAGTAGAGATTCTTACACGGACTGAGAAACTTTAAAAAGTAGAGACGTTCTTCTTTATTGTTATTGGAACCTGTGACACTTTTGGATAAGGATAACTTGAAGGGGAGGACAGCCAATTTTGATTTGTTTATTGGAACCAGTGACACTTTTGGATAAGGATAACTTGAAGGGGAGGACAGCCAATTTTGATTTGTTTACGTTGTTTTTTAATCTCTACCTGAGGGCAATAACTGGGGCCCGAGGCTCAGGGATTCTCAAAAGTAGAGAGCCCTTGTAAACTAAAACCTTTGGCACATCTAGTCTACTGTTAAGCCAGAAATCCAAGGAGATCACTACCTGATTGAGTGGGAATGAACCGCTTTAATGGTTGGAAAATTGTTTGAATTTTGAAATTGTAGATTTGGATTTGTAATAATTGAATGGGAATAGTTAATCATCTAACAAATACAACTTCATTTTCACTTTTGGCGGTTGGAAAATTGTTTAAAATTTTAAATTTCTATTGTTTAAAATAGTAGTGATTCATGGTGGGAAAGTTTGTGGAAAATTATGTTGTTAGTGACATGACAAAATCTATCATAACTCAGTTATCAACTAGTAATTATATCAACTAGTTATATCAACTAGTAATGGAGACAGGAGTGTTGTCAGACAACCATTGTCCCTGGAATGATTCGCTGCTATCCACCACATTTATTCCACATTTATTTATTTAAGGAAAAATTTATTCCACATTTATTTATTTAAGGAAAACCAGGCTATCTAAAATAACATATGCCTAAGGATCCTAGTGATACTTAGGGGAGTTAAGGGGGCAGACTGCAGACTTTCACTAGTGACCTTCACTCTATCTAGAATAACAGATGCCTAAGGATCCTAGTGATACTTAGGGGAGTTAAGGGCAGACTGCAGACTTTCACTAGTGACCTTCACTCCTGCACTAGATCTTGGGCCCTAAGAAGTTTGATCTTGGGCTGTTAAGTTGTTTCTTTACTTTGTAGGAAGACTAGCTCTAGGAAGACTAGAAGAGTTAAACTTGATACTAGAGCAGCTAAACTTGGTTAAAGAGTTTTAAGAAAGTCTCAGTCTAAAGTTATGGGCTGTTAAGTTGTTTCCTTACTTTGTAGGAAGACTAGAGGAGTTAAACTTGAGACTAGAGCAGCTAAACTTGGTTAAAGAGTTTTAAGAAACTCTCAGTCTAAAGTTATACTTTTTGGTTTTTTTTGGATATTTTTGGACAATATTTGCCTGAAGTGTTGGATGTGCAGATTTGAGTGATTATTCTGTATAATCTAACTAATTTGAGTGATCCACTGGTTTTTTAGTAACCATTTCTGAATTCAATTCAGAAATGCAATTTAAACAACAAACAATTTACAATCTGCAGATTAAACAACAATTTACAATCTGCAGATTTGAGTGATTATTGTGCATAATCTAACTAATTTGAGCTAATTTGAGTGATCCACTAATTTTTTAGTAACCATTTCTGAATTCATTTCTGAACTCAGAAATGCAACTTAAACAACAATTAACAATAAAAAAATGTGATTTAGTGCAGAAATTGTGATTTAGTGGAAACAACAATTTACAATCAGATTTGAGTGATTATTGTGCAAAATTTAACTAATTTGAGTGATCCACTAATTTTTTAGTAACCATTTCTGAATTCATTTCTGAATTCATTTCTGAACTCAAAAATGCAACTTAAACAACAATTAACAACAGAAAATTGTGATTTAGTGCAGAAATTGTGATTTAGTGGAGATTTATATCTGCGACAAAGAAAAGTCTGGTAAAACAGTGGCAAAGAAAAGTCATAACTTGGTAAAAAAAAATAACTTGATTAATTCAGAAATGCAATTTAAACAACAATTTGTAATAGAAAATTGTAATGCAATTTAAACAACAATTTGTAATAGAAAAATGTAATTTGGTAAAAAAAAACAGTAACAATTTACAATAGAAAATTGTAATTTGGTAAAAAAAACAGTAACTTGATTAATTCAAGTAATCAAGTAATTTGGTAAAAAAAAAGTAACTTGATTAATTCAAGTTTATATAGCTAGAAAGAAAAGTCACAACTTGGTAAAACAGTGGCAAAGAAAAAGAAAAATCATAACTTGTAAAACAGTAACTTGATTAAAGAGTTGAGATTCAGTAACTTGATTGATTAAAGAGTTTTGGATCATACTCCATGACCAATTAATTAAAGAGTATTACATCATAGTCTGACGAAGTAATGAAAATTCAATACCCGTAACAATGCAATCCTATAAATCCACGTGTAATGTTAAAAATTGCAACGATCATGAGACTCGCACGCAGAGAGTTTATTCTAGCTTCTGAAATGCGAGCTCATTAAACCCATAATTAAACATAGTAAGCATAGCATCAGAACTTTACGGCGCTTCTGCAGCAACTGTAATTTATTTTGAGAGAAAAAAACAGCTAAAGCGGTGAACACTCGGAACAGTATTCCGTGTTATTTTGTTATTCCAGATTTTAATCGCTGATTCTATTCTATATTAGGAGGTGACGACCGGATTCAAAAACGACTTACAGTTGCTGGCTCCAGCAAACACCCAATAAGATTGAATAAATCCCTGCAACATTTATACCATCTCTTAGATCGTGAAGAAGATATTGAAAAAAGTAAATACAGTTCTCGGCATGCTAACATAGATTTTATCCTCATTCACTATCCAGCAGATCCTTATTCAGCATATTGGGTGCCTTGACCTGAACTATTGTTATTAAAAAAAAAAATACAATGACACCATCTCTTAGATCGATAGCACAAATCTAAGAACATATTTGAGAAAGTAAATAAAGTTCTCAAATAAGCACCAAGAACATATATGAAAACTAAATGAAGTTCTCCCACATGTTCACATCTAAAAAAACAATGACAAAGAAAATGGCATAACTAAAAGAAAACCAGAAAACATCCATGAAAAAAAATTCTACAAGAACTTATTCACTCAAAACATCAAAAGCACCAGCTGAAAAACTCAAAAAGCCTGCTTACCCCACAACCCATGTCATGAGAAACGCAAGCGAGACTCCCTCTGTAGATCCATTCTTGAAGTTGGTAAAAATCTGTGGAATCTCAGCAACAGCCCAGCTGAAAACGCTGATCAACCCAAAACCCAGAGAAACATAATCCCTCACTCCGCTCTCAGGGCCTTTGAGATACCTCTCCACCAACCATATGCAGCTTTCTCCAGAAGCACAATGCGCCATACTGGAGCTTATGAATGCTTAAACCTCTGAAAAAACCTCAGAGCTTCTCAATCTCCCACTAAAAATGAAGTAGCAGCGGAATCACCTTCATGTAAACCCGACGAGCTCTTTATATAAAGTGCAAGGAGGGCATATTCCCCGAATCGCATCTCATCTCACGAAACATTCCTGAACTGAACCCCTGCAACCATGTGACCTCCCTCTGTTAGAGCTTTCACAGATGCAACCTACACGACAGATAGTGGACGATGACTGTGCCTGTCTAAGTTTGGCGGTGCATTGCCACTCGCTATCAGAGATAGACGCGTCCGAGTGGCGACATCTCACGCGGACGCTGCGACTCGATCCCGCGACTCGACAGGTGCATCCTTATCACCAGTACACTTGTCTGTTTCAGGACGCTGTGTGGAGGGCTTCTATGTAAAGTAGAAGTTGGGGTAACACCAAGTGGACATTCTTAGTTCATTATCCTTGCTTGCTGCCACATTGGTACCTGATCGTTTGCAACTTAGAGCATGGGTCCCCCCTTCTAGTGGAGGGCTTCTAATTATAGCGGAACGTTGGAAATGTTCAATGGAGGGTTTCTGAGGGCTTCTAATTATAGGTTTTTGTATGGTGGCCAAATTGGTACGTAATCTCTGTATTCGTTTTAAGAGCATGCCTGGCTTTTGTTGTGAGGAGGATTACAGGGTTTATTCACGAGGATTACATGTCCAATGAATGTGGACAAATGTATGTAAGATACATTGTATTTGGACAATCTCACATTGAATTTAATGAATATGTACAACTCTAAGGTTCATTGTATTTGGACAAATTTATATTGAATTTAGTGAATATGTACAACTCTAAGGTTCATTGTATTTGGACAAATTTATACTGAATTTAGTGAATATGTACAAGTTTATTTGGACAAATTTATACTGAATTTAGTGAATATGTACAATTTTATAAGGTTCATTGTATTTGGACAAATTTATATTGAGTTTAGTGAATGGGACAGTTTAGAAAGTTTTTTTTTTTGGTAAAAAGTTTGCACAAATTCATATCATTTGATGATTATTTTTTGGATAAAGTATATTATTAAGATATACTTAAATCAATTTGGTTTATTTTTTATATTTTTTTTTTGATAAAATATCTTATTAAGATATACTTAAATCAATTTGGCTTATTCTTTATATTTTTATTTTTTCTAGTGTACAGAATATATGATGATTTTTTTTTGATAAAGTATCTTATTACGATATACTTAAATCAGTTTGGCCTATTCTTTATATTCTTATTTTTTTTTCTAAGTGTAGAGAGTTTATTATATTTGGACAACCTTTTATATTTATTTATTGTTTTCTAAGTGTAGAGAGTTTATTATATTTGGACAACCTTCTATATTAACTTTAGTGAATGTTTTTTTGTTAACTTCAGTGAATGTTTTTTTTGTAAGTGTAGAGAGTTTATTATATTTGGACAACCTTTTATATTAACTTTAGTGAATGTTTTTTGTTAACTTTAGCGAATGTTTTTTTTGTAAGTGTAGAGAGTTTATTATATTTGGACAACCTTTTATATTGACTTTAGTGAATGTATTAGCATGATTTTTGGGTAAAAAATTTACACAAATTTCCTTCATGTTTTCTTTTTAAAGGATAGAGAGCTTTTTTAATAGGTTGTGGACCCATAGAAAAAGTAGGATTTTCTTTTCCTTTTTATTTTTTTAAGATGTTTTTGTCATTCAACCATTAGATCTTTTGTTGATGAAGGTGTAATGGATTCCAAACACATTACTTCATGATAATCAAGGGAGAACATTTTGTTCCATTCTGGATTTGTTTTGCACAACTTCTTCGAAAGGAGGAAGTAAGTTTCTAAGTAAGGAGGAAGAGGATTTTGTGAAATAATTAGAGAGTGTCGTTCCAATACTTAGAAACATTTCATTTGATCATTCACAATCATCATCCAAACTATATCACATAACCAAAAACAATGATAATTGCAATGCTAATAAAGAGAACTCATACATGAGTCCCTCAATGCACCAAATTTCCCCCTCACCCTAGGGGTACACCTTTTACAAAATCAAATCCCTCTTTTTTTTTAACCATGGGAATCAATAACTTTTAGGTTTGATCTAGGCTAGGCCCGAGATCAGGCTTATTGGTTTCCATTAGAACTCAAGTGTATATCTAATAGCTCACAAGCCAGATATACCAATAACTTGTGACTTAGAAAGGGTTGAAGTGTCGTGAAGTCCGCCAGAATAAAACCTCTATCCAGGGGTCATCTACCCTTCTAGCCTTATCACAACAAGGCAACATGTCCTTCACGGAAATTAAATCCTTGTAATAAAAATAACAAACATGATACCCACCAACTCAATCTATAAACCCTAAACTAACATTCATTTTCATGAAAAAAATAAACCCTATCCAAAAACTATGAATATAATTAATACTTAACCACTCTTAGGAGAAAATGCATGAATGTCTCCATGCTAAGAGATCTCAAAATCAAGTGTACATACTCTTTCGAGAAACTCGACCACATTGTCAAAGGTGACTACCACCTACCGTGAAAACAACCATGCCTGGAACGATGTAACATGAGAGGATAACCCCACCATCATTGATCATGGACTTTAGCTGGACTCGTAGACTTGTGTGCTTGCCATCCCAACCCTAAAGTGCTTTCATAAAAATTGACCCCCAACATTTCTTAAATGTATTTGTGTTATACTCCAATGTGACCCTTGGAGAAAAGTATGGACAAAAAGTGGCAAAGGACTTCAATAAATATTGACAACAACGATTTAAGTGCATTTATTGTAATCATTTGTTTATTTCACTCAACACTTTTCTCAAGTAAAGTAAGGAAAGTGCATTTCTACTAGCAACGTGGAGGTTGGCCCCATCCATCAACTCTTCATGAAAATTTATTGAATCCAAAGAGATTTTGTAGTGCATTTAAATATTCACGGCGCTATAGACCCATCTACATCTTTCTATCATGAACCTCCAAGTTACAATTCTCGGGATTTCGTATCTCGAATTAAGGATAAGTATGCGCTGTTTAATGTTAAAAATTATTAACATAGACCGGACAACGAAATTTCAACAATTTAATAATTTATTATGAATTTATCTTATACGAATAAATGATAATATTTTATACGATATATGATAATATTTTATAATTTAAATGAGCAAGTTAATATTTAAATTAATTTATAATTTAAAAAAAAAAAAGATAGATGATTTATTGAAATTATTTATGATGAAAAAATTGAAGATAGATTTTTTAAAAGAATTCTGATACATTTCAATTTAATAATTTATTATGAATTTATCTTATATGAATAAATGATAATATTTTATAATTTAAATGAGTACAGTAATATTTAAATTAATTTAATTTATTTATAATTAAAAAAATTAGATAGATAATTTATTGAAATTATAATTCTATTTATTATGAAAATTTTGAATATAGAAAATTTT
>JZKD02S1672687.1:2183025-2219173 GCA_000966675.3 Picea glauca | reverse complement strand
GAAGTTTAGATTCATAATTAGAGGTATTCATACCAATTGTAGAATTACCTTTAATTCCAAAAAAAAATCAATGACTTGATGGCTCATTGTGAAAGCTTACAAACTCTAATTAATTTTTTTTTATAGTGTTGTTATTCAAATTTCGTGTGATACAAGGAAGATAGGGTTGATGAATACGGTATTAATAAGAAAAAACAATAATTTATTTAAATTTATATTAAGAAATAAGCTACGAATATTACTAAAATTATAACAAAATTGTGGCAATGTTTTTATGTTTATTTGAACTTTGGATTGTATTCCTATAGGTATTTGTAACACCTCATTTTCTCCAGCTTGTAATTAATCATTAATTATGATCACCATGCTATGGCATGGGAACAATGGAAATGTATATTTTGTTTATATTTCCAACAACAGACTGTGGAGGTTAATACTTGAAGTACTGACCATGATATCACTAGAGGAAAGAAAGGGGAAAACTATGGAAAGGGTTCATTATGTCAAATGACCCAAAAATTTTCTTTGATGAGGATAATAAACCTCCTCTGATTCCCAAGGATAAGAATCAGTTAATGAAGAAAGGACCGGTGGTTGAACCATCAACCACTCCATGAATGGAAGCATGGTCTGACTGAAGAATGTTATCCCTAAGTACCACAGAGTCTTACAAACCAAGGATGACCCAAGTTTCCTTCTGACAAAAGGAACATGACAGGTCCATAACCTTCCTGAGGAGGATAAAAAAGAGGCGAGACATGGAGAAGACACACCGAGGAAGAGGTGCATGCGAGAGGCTTTGCAGAGAGAAGGAGAGACACTGGACACAAGAAGAGAGGACAATGCACGAGGCTCTCCATCTGAGAAAAATATATCTGAGAATCTTACAGGAGAACGTGACCCGAGTAAGAGACTGCGATATTGATGCTGAGGAAGCATCTAATAAACCTCGCAGAGACTGTGAAAGAGAAAGAACCTCTGAGAAACTGCGAGAGTTCCCTAGTGATATCATGGCTTGGAACAGGGGTAGCCAAAGCGCTAAGAATGAATGCCTCTGAGACTATGGTTGGGTGGAAAGGAGAACACCCACAGTCAGTCGATTGGTGATCGACTGTAATATATAAGTATTTGTATTCCCTGTATACTAGAATTGAATTTCATGACTTGATTATCTGTAAAGGTGATAACTTGTCCCTTTCGTGAAATATATGATAATGGTGTTTATTGTCCTTCTGTAAACTATTGTGTTTGATTTTCTGTAAGGAAACAATATTAACCTCTAGGCCAGTCTGAAAGACCCTCAAGGTGTTTTCCCCAAGGATTTACCTCACAGTTCCAGAGTTGGAGAAGACTTCTTGGGGCTTCCACAATCTTGTTAATTCCATAAGATTACCCCGCCCTGTTTCAGAACTTAAAGTTCTACGAACTAGGAAGGTTCTTCCTTCAAAGAAGTAGCCTAAGAGACCATAGGATTGAGCCCATGTTCTTAACCAAATCTCGGCTGAGGGTATATATTATAGCCCGAGATTCATCAAAGGGTCCATATGACTAGGGCCTGGGAACCCTGTGCTAGTTCGAAAGGAGTAAGCTATTAATGGCTTCGGAGCTCCGGGAGCTTGAAGCTATGGGATGTTAAACTTCACAACTGCCAAACTCCCGAATGAAGAATTCATGAATTGACGAGGGTCATAGATTTGAGGATGGACGAGAGCTATCCCAACCGTCGGTTCTACACTATAGTCAGCCCGACATTGACCTCTTCGGGAGGACATGGGTATTGTAATGTCAAAACGCCCGAAGGTCAGAGTTGAAAAGAAACATGAACCATGGATATAAGGATCCTTTAGAACCCCTCTAGATCGTCATATCGAGATTAATGAAAATATGGCATCAAGTGCTTTAGAATATTCCTACTCCAGGAGGTTTAACCTGTGAGTGAAAGAGAATATCGCCAGAGTGTTGAAGGTTGGAGTGATGTAGCATATTAACATAACCTAGGGTGACATGGAATCATCGTAGGTGAAACATGTGTCACCCCTATTTGCGACATTCACAGATCCCAGGTGTCAAATGGAACTAGACACGTGGCACTAGTTGATCGGGACACATGTCTCCCTTCTCTTCTGCCAAATGTCAACTATTTGGCCTAGGCCGTAGTCAGCCCGACGCTGACCATTCTGAGAGCAATGTGAAAATTACATGGCCAAACTCCCGAATACCAAAGTTGCGAAGAGACGATGGCCATCGATCTAGAGGAGCTTCGAGAGGAGGTTACACTACGAATCCAACGAATGTCGGAGTTACAAAGTGACATGAACCATCGATTAGAGAATGCATTAGGATCCCTCCTGTTCATTGGATCCAGGATGTAGTTAGTACTTCGAAGAAGTCCTGCTTTGGGAGAGTGGAGAGAACATAACGCGAGAGCCTTCGAAGTTTGAATTTGCGAAGTGATAAGAGCCATAGATCTGTGGGTCTACATGGATTGACCCTGACCGTCAGATCTAGGCAATGGTCAGCCCGACATTGACCAAATCCGAGAGTCATGAGGAGATTTCACCGCAAAATGCCTGAAGGGAGAAGTTCCAAAGTAACGGGAGCCGTAGATCTATAGACCTACGTGGTCGGATATCGATCGTGAAATTTGAAGGATGTTAGAAGATTGTCACTCTAGTGTGATGTGGCAAGCCGACATCACCAGGGTGGCATGGACCCATGATTCACATACCACGTGTCACCTAGATATGGTCGATTCACAGACCCCTTATGCATATTCGAGCATGACACATGTCACCCTCTATTGAGGACACGTGTCACCCCTGGCCCTCGCTGCGTGTTAGATTCTGATTGGTGTCGCCTGGATAGCATGGTTGGTGACGTGTTCGAGACTACGAGAGTCTAGATAACTTTGAGAGTTCAAAATATTTGGGGTGTGTCACAATATAGGAATGTTCAATGTAAAACACCGAACGTCGAATAGCAAAGACTACGTGGGGAGATTTTGTAACTCCGGGAGTCTGGATAATTTCAGGAGTTCAAAAGTTTTGGGTGCAGTATAGTACAAGGATGCTCAACAAAGATCATCAATCATCAAACGATGAATGTTCAACGATGATCATCGATCAATGAAACGACGAAATTATGGGAATTCGACCGTCGATTGCCGACTGTCGAACACTGAAAATGGGACGTTCAACGTAAAATGTCAAACATCGATCACTGAATGGATAAGGAAATGTGGTGATATTTCAGGAATTTGGGGATTAGGAAAAAGGAGTGTTGAACATTGAACACTGAATACCCCAACTAACATCACCCATGTAACTTCGAGAGGTCATAACTTGCAGACCAGAGCTCGGATTTTGGCCCGGTGGTGACCATTAGAAATATCGTGACAAGCAATAACCCATGCAGATCCTAGAATTAGGATTTGAGATAGTTAGGAAGAACACAAATTTTATTCCCCATCCCTAGAAAATGGTATTTAGGGGTCGGGTGTGTTACAAAGTGGTATCATAGCATGACAACAATGCTTGGCTTGCTTGGGCTCATGCACGAGTCGTATGAAAATATTTTTGGAGTAATTTAAGGGGCAACACCCTATCTTACCACATTCCTAAGAGGTTTACTCAAACCTCTACCAAAGAGAGGAATGAGTCTAGTGACCATTCTATGAAAAGGGAGAGCATGCACAACTCTCGGGTTTCAAAGGGAATTGAGAAACGAATTTTTGTTTCTGGGTACAAGAATTGTTGGGTAGGGTTTTTCTAATCAAGTTGATAAACAAAGATGTAGAAATATAGAGTGATTGAGTTAGAAATCACAACAGTTTCCCTTGCTTGATAGATAGGAAACTAATCTACCAAAATTCTTGTGGGAGGATGTTATCGGACTAATCGGTAGGTGCAGACACTAATAGATCTCCCTAGATCCACCTGGATCTAGAACAAAATAGGATAGGACACGACTCTTTCCCTAAATTGTAATCATTGAATCTACTAATAGGGAGAAATAAGTGATATACCTTTATATCGCTTCCTTAGGTCTCTGTTGTTCCCGCTTTGCTCTGATGCTCTTGTGAGGTCAAGTCCAAGACAACACAAACCAACAAAAGTGAAGATAGAAAAATGTATTCAACGTCAACTTATGCATATGATCAAGGAATTACACAATAAAGTAAGAGTGACTTTATGGGAAAGGGACATGTCGTTGTATCATATTAATTGAAAGTAGAAGATACAACCTGATCGCCTTGATGTTGCAAACTTTCTTTCAATGACCCTTGGTTCCAACACACACACTTGCTCTGTACTTTCATGAAGAAGATCCAATTCCTCTTGATAGACCAACTAGAGTCTTCAAACTTCTGTCCAAGTAGGGTTCTTCACACAATTCTTTCACCAATTCTTCATTCAATCTTGCTTAACCTTTTCCATGAGAAACCTTTCAATATATAGGAGAAGGAGAGATGGTTACATGAATGAGGATGATCCCATCAAATATGAGAAGTCGGTAAAATGATAACCATACGAATGCCAACTCATTTTCTAGAAGATTCTCTTCTAGAACCCTCGAGACCTCTTCTCCTTTCCAAGCTGAAAAACAGGTTCGCACCCTGTGTATGGAGCAAAATATGAGAAGTTCACACCCTAAGTGTGGGTGGCCTACGAGAACAAGGGATTCTCGCACCCTAGGCCATAGGTAGCCTATGAACTCACTTTCAAAATATGTTTTTGGAAGGAGACAAGAGCCACTTTTCTTAAGCAAAAAGTCTTTGTTGGGAGCATGAATACACCATTGTTGAGACATCACCAGAGTGACCAAAATAATGTGTAACAGAATGCCCCCCAAAGTATGAGGTCGGAATCTGTGATAGCCGAAATACTTTGTAAATTACGTGTGTGTGTCAGAAACTAAGAGCGCACCTAATCAGAAACCTGCAAACAACCAAACATCTGCAGAATATAATACCAGTTTTGAGGTAGGCATTCCCATACTCAAATAAAAAATGGATGCCATCATGAACATAGGTCATGGCCACCAATCATACATCGTGGATCCATGCCGTCAAAAATACTGCATAGCCACCAGGAATACACTGTAGATCTATGCAAGAAGAATCAAATTAAGACAACATAGCCACGTGACATACAAAGTGGATCTATGTGTCAGAAAATCATACACATCCCATCGCAACCTGGATAAAAAAGATGAGACCCAAGGTCTTCAATCCCGTCACCTAAAAGTACGAATCTAGCCATGCGATTACATGTGCTGAAGTTGAACATGGTAGAAACCACTTGATTACCGGTCATTGATGAGACCATTAACAAGTGTGAGGGAAATCACCATTAATACCAATGACTCCCAAGGTACACTAGTACAATCCACCGAATGTGAATAAATGAGTTGAGGTTGAACATTCGATGGAATCTCCTGATCAGAGGTAAATGATGAAAACCCACTGTTGAAAGTGAGAAAACCTGCCATTGAGGCATGCAAGCTCCAAGGTACCAAATAATTTCTAAGTCTTGTTTTGGGATAATGAGCTGAAGTCGATAGAACAAAACTCGTCATAGGAGGGCCTTGATGTATCCCCCATCAATGACACGAAATAAGTAACATATTTTGAAGGTGAAATAGAATATGATATAGGTTGAATTGGACACAGGGAAGGCCTACTTGGTAAGAATGGACAACTGCAGATGGATGACTCAATAGAGGTTTTGGATGAACTTATCTTGAACATATGAACGACACGACCAAGGACTTGGCAGCACTAACCTAGAGACGACTCAGGATATGACCTTGTAGCAAGTAGAATGAGAGACAAATGGATTTCCCAAACCAGCTTCAAATAATGAATAGGGGGTGTCATGTTCAAGAGAGACACTTACTGCCAAAAATATGAATACAAAAACACATCCCTTTCCCAAATTTTACCCCACCATTTCTGGCGAGTACCTCTTTATTTTTACAAAAGCTTGAGGAGGATAACATATGCTTGTTGATGTAAGCTCATCCTTCGGACGAGTCCCTGAGAGTATGTTTAACGAACCCTGGGAAGGAGTGGATCGGTCCCATTACAGGTCTTTCGATGTTTGTTTAACGAGTCCAAAGATAGAAAACTCGAGGGTTTTTCATGTTTTAAGAGTCTAAAAAACACTTAAAGAGAACTCTCTCGGTTCCTTTTTCATAAAATAGTTCGACAGGACTGAAAAAGTGATAAAATATCACCCATAGAACATTTTGTTCAGATACTTTTACGATCATGAACAGAACAAGGTCGCTCAACAATCTTTTCGTTTTCATGGAGTGTGAAAAGAGCTTAAAGGATACTCCTTTGTGTTCGTCATTTTCGTGTTACCATGACAAGTACGAAAAGATGAGAAAAGTATACTCGATTACGTTCTCATGTATTTTCAAGCGTGAGAACGAAGGAAGACTAAGCTCAAAGTTTTTCTAAAAACTATAAAAAGTAGTCGTACATGCGACCAAAAAAAAAGAAAAAACATCCGTACTCTTTTGTGTGGACTTCAAAGTCGTTATATCTACAAAAGGTCACACTCATAGGGCTATTAGGCATTAGGTTTGATGGGAAAAACAATATAAAAAATCAACAAAAATGGTAAAAAGTAAATAAATATGGGTAAAAAGGGCTTTTACCATTTTCATTGTGATTTTTCCAAGAACTTTGCCCAAAATACCTCGTTTTCTTCCGAATTCCGTTGCTCGATTGTGAGAGGCACAAGCGACCATTTGGCGAACTGTCTCCATCAACGAGGTAAGCTCTTGATCTTCTACCTTTTCCATGGTTTAGTTTTTGTTTTCATTGGCAATTTTCAAGGTTTTGGGTTTGTTTTAGGGCCAAAACTTGCACCCGAGCATTCTTGCAGGCTAGCCATATAGGACCTATGAGAATGCATGATTCTCGCAGGTGGCCTTAAGGGCACCTTCGAGAATATCACACTATGCTAAAGGGGCACCTGGGAGAACCGAAAAATGAAATTTCAACTAGATTTTTGCTCAATAAAAAATATGCCAAGGTTTGAAATGAGTTGCTGACCCCTCTCTTATGGTTCTTGTGTAGGCATTTGAACATCATGATGTTGGAGTGGTGAGAAAGAGAACATGAGAAAGACGATGTCATTGTCGGGAATGACCTGGACACCATTTCCACCTTCCGAGACTGTGTGCTCTTGAAATTATTCCAGATTCCAGGCACGAGGGCCCAAATCAGGTTGTTGGAGTACCTAGTTCATATGTGGGATCTGGACCAGCAGTTGTTTCACGTGGGAGTCCACACCTTAACCCTAGATATTGAGGATATCTACTTTCTGACAGGGTTATCACGACGTGGGTAGCATGCTAGCTTGACCGGTAGCCAAGGTGAAAGACTCCCTATGAGTAAGTATTGTCGCCAGTACTGTGTCCCAGAGGCAGAAAGAAGCAAAGGCAAGGTGGCTATTTGGGGGGTCCAAGATTTGACCCTGCGAACCATCTTATTCACTATAGCATGCATGGCTAGGAGCACCACTCCACACATGGCTCTCCAGAGCTACTTCCAATATTCCATAGAGTGCACATAGCTGTGAGTCTTCAACTGGTCAGATGCAGTTCTCCGCAGTATGAAGAGGCAATTGACGAAATGTAGGAAGGGCGACCTGAAGCAGTTCGGGTACAGATCAGGTATCCTTCTTTATTGAGAGGGTCCCATTGTTGAGATTATAGGTTGAGTGGGGTTTATCGGCCCCACAGGATCCAAGGATGCTGAGGTGGTGTAACCTCATGGCCCGACATGTAGTTAGGCCTATCATCAAATACAATGATTCATTCTTTGACTGGTTGCGGCCACATATACTGATGGTTGATGACTATGCCTATGATGGGCTGGACTTTTGAGGGGATCCATATTTATCCCTACCTGAGGATGCTCAGTGGGGTGACCTAGGTAAGAAGTACACATTTTGTTCTTTTAAATATTTTTGTGATTTTTATCATATAAAATATTTTTATGTTTGTCCAAGAACTGATCAAAAATCTCTTTTTGATGACACTAATGTGGGGCCATATCGACCTTCAGGCACGTCTCCTATTCAACGATGAGGAGAAGTGGCTCCAGTGGCATGATGGAATGCTGAAGACTATGAGGCAGTGGAGAAAAACTTGGAGGGGTTGACTGATGACATTCCAGACATGACTATCTGGGAGATCCATCAGCGTTATCAGCGCCATACTGTGGGCGTGTCAGAGTCTATTAGTCGACTGCTTTGTAGGGTGGCCCAGGCAGTTGTGTTTTATCATGAGCGTCACCCATGACACTATTTTGTAGAAGCTACGAGCTTCATTTTTGAAATTTTGGTCCTTGGACAGAAACTTTTTGTAAATTTTTTTTGATCATTGTTATCCATAATTTTGGTCGTCATGATGATGTAATGATGATGGAGAAATCAGGCTCTTCACTAGAACACTTTCCTGAGAAAAGTTACCTTTGTCTCTTTCCAGAAATCATATTTTTAAGGTAGGTTCGCAGGCTACCTATATATTTGCCTGCGAGAATGTATGATTCTCGCAGGCTGCTTTAAGACAGGGTGCGAGGGGTTCGCACTGTACCTAACTGCTAGGGTGCAAACATCTTCTAAAGAAGGGAAAAAGATAGATTCTCGAACCTTCTAGAAGGGAATCTTCTAGAAGGATGAGATGGCATTCGAATGGTTATCTAAGTACTGGCTTTCCTGATATCTTGGGATCATTCCTATCCAAGTAAATAATCCATTCTCTCTTATAAATTGAGAGGAATGCTCATGGAAAAGGTTAGCAGCAAACTAGCAAGAGATTTATTGGAGAAGTAGTGTAAGATTGTATGAAGGACTGATGCTACAGCAGCTAAGGACACCAGCAAGGTTATCAAAAGTGGTTGATTTTCTTCATGCATGAGAAAGTGTGTGTGTCAGAGTTAGGAGCCATCGAAAGGAGATCTACAACATCAAGGATCAGGTTGTAAGTCTTACTTTCTATCAATTAATACAGTAATATGTCCCTTTCCCATAAAGATAATGTCACTTTATTACATAATTCCTTGATCATATGTATAGATTATCTATTGAATATATTGAGTTGTCTTCACTTTGATTGGTTTGTACTGTTGTGGTCTTGACGGTGTAAGAGCATTGGAGCAAAGCTGGACAACAGAGACCCAAGGAAGCGATCACAAGGTATGTTCATGATTCTTGCCTCATAGTTCATCCAATAGTATAAATCTAGGGAAAGATTATTATTCTGTCCTACTTTGTTCTAGATCCAGGTGGATCTAGGGAGATCGGTTTGTGTCCGCACTAACGGATTAATCCTGAAACAAAATTGGCGACTTCGCTGGGGACAATCCCATTTTTTTGTGGCTTTTTGTATTTTATGTGGCCATTTTCTCCAGTTTCATTTTTCTCTTGTCTTGTCAGTCTCTGAGTCCTCAGGATATCCTGAGAGACCTTCTGGGTCTAGAAGCCTGTTTGAATTTTACTCCATCCTTCAAAATTTTTGTCATGTTCAGAAGTTCTCGCACTGTGTCTAACTGCAGCCTGTGAGAACTGGTCAGGTTCGCACCCTGTGCATAGGGTCCAGTGTGAACACCTCACACCTTGCTTCAAGGTTTCCTGTGAGAATCTTAGCTTCTCGCACTGTGTACCACTGTTTGCCTGCGAGCAAGATTTTTGAAAATTTTGAAATTGAGTTTTGACTGCTCAGATCAGTTGATTCACCTCTGATGGGCTTATTGGATCATTGATTGATATAGCTCTTGCTTTAGTTTGCATGCTTGAACAATTGTAGGGTTTCAAGGTTTTTCCTACCCTTTGTAGCTTGACTTTCATTTCTTGGCTCTGATTGGAAAATTCATTCTCTCTGACTTCTGGGGTTGAGTGTGTCAGATTGGCTGAGAACCAGTGATTGGTTGAGAGTTAAGTGTTTGGTTTTTCTCATTTGCTTGTTGGTTTGAAAGAACATTTTAGTTTGCATTGAGAAGACTCATTGGTTTACTTTTTGTTTTTGCTTTCATTGAAAGAGTTGATTGGGTTGTTATTGCTTGATTCTTTATGATTTGTTTTGAGGCTTTCTCATTGATATCGTGAGAATTCTTTTTGGAAAGTGAACATTAATCTTTTCTTTCAAAAAATGTTGTTTTTGACTTTTAGAAAACATTGAAAAATCAAATTTTAGAGTTTGTTGAAGTATTTGAAAAAGACACATAGAGATTTTCATTTGATAAATGATTGTTTGCATTGACATCTGAAAGGAAATTGTGCATTGCATTGTAGTACAAAGTTGATTTGGAAAATTTTCTCTCTCTCCCATAAATAGGATTCATGGAATGAAAAGTGTTATTTTTCATTATCATTCTTGCATTATTTGGGTCAGAGTCATACAACATGAGTTTCACTTCCGTTACCTTTAAGTAAACAACAACTTTTAAAAACATTGCGTAATCTTAAAATTTATCTAGTAACTCTTTTCTAGGGCTCTTTTACACCAACATTTAGCTAGGCTAGTGCTTTGGAGTAGGAAGAGAGATACACTTTCCAAAAGCTCAAAACACACAATAGCATCTTGAGTTAGGGAGTGTTAAATTTCATTTGCAGCATATTGTCCTGGGAAGCCCTTCTAACACAAGGTTCAAGCACTAGGTCGCATTGGTGTTGGCAGAGTTACTAACCCTTCTTTGTTGACATCGATGTAGAGTTTGCACGTATTACGGGGATCACTCCGAGGTATACCCACAATGATGAGTGGAAGCCTTTTGAGTTGATTTCGGGCTAGATACCCTGCCCTTGCGTGTGGATCCGACTGACGACTGTTCCCCCAGGATTTACTGTTGTTTGTGGTGACCTTAGTGGCCTATCTCTCTAGTTTCTTACCCAAGGTGACTGTGGAGGGGAAAGTCTTCACGGTACCTGGAATTGACGTTGGCCAGACTCACTCGGGCTCCTTGGAGGGTATACCCACGATTATGTGTGGGAGCTTGCACCAGGGTGTAAGTTCGTTAAGAAGGTCATCAACGTAACATTTCCACCTTAGCCCCGCCCCTTCTCGTCTCGTCGTTGCGACGTTGGATTTCATCACCAACTAGTGGCTTCAAAATTAGAAGGTATTGTTTGCTTGGTGATTGCTTCCTAGATTTTCTTTACTAGTGTGTGTTGTTCGTTTCTCGAAGTTGACCATAGGATTTTCTTCGCGGAGCTTGTTACTTGTTTACAATTGCTCCCCCGTGACGTTCACATAGAATGCAAGGTTTATCTCCGGAACATCCAGACGTTTCACAACCCTTTCATATGGCAACACCCGAGGGTATCCCTGAAGGTTCCCCTCATTAGAGTGAAGTCCAAGACGTTTCTACACCACCTCCACGGTAGAACGCACTGATTCTCTAGAAGATTTTCGAATTACCAATACTAGAGAGGACTATCGCATTCATCGTGGTGAATGACCTTTTGTGCAATTAAATCTTTCTGAAGAAGCATTTGTTACATCTTCTGAATCAACCGTTGGGCATTCTTCTGGTGTAGTAGGCCAAGATCCTTTTTGGTCAGGTGATTTTTGATGAGTCCTTTTTGGTACTGAGTCACCTCCAGTTTACGAAATCAACCCTCTAGTATCTCCTGAGACAGAAACTACACCTGTAGCGACCACTTATCATGTTGGTCTCCCTCCTGAGATGGCCCATCTTGCGAATACTACGAGTGTCCAAACCGAAATTCCTATAGCTACTCTTGCTCCTATCAATACCTAGCGAATGCCTGAGGTTAACCCAAATTTACCTCCTGGTTACCATGCGTTGAATGCTTCCAATCCAACACCTCCACAAACCCCAGCCAGTTCTCTAGGTGGTCCTCCTTTTTCTGGGCATACTATTCCCGGTTTTATCCCGACACTCCCACTTTTTCCTTCTGGTAATCCTAATCCTAGTGGCACTATCCCGACTGTTGCACCAAACCTGCAGATTCCTGTTGGTGGACAAGGTGGTACGGTTCCTTTTCCTTTTCCCGGACACAACACAGTTACTACACAACCTACGGTTGGCACACAAATTCCGGGTGGAACTATACCTACCATAGGGGGACCAACCTCACCTTTTGGACAAAACATACCTCCTGACTTGGCCCAGTATTGGAATCAACTTCTACTCAGCTTTCCTCAAAATGCTGGGGGGCAGCAAACTGTCCCTACTATAGGCCAACCTTATCTGGGTATAACTAATCCTATTTGGGGTTCGGGTCAAACCACTCAACCTCACGTCCCTACTCAAACTCAAGGTCACAATCCTTGGGGTTACTATCCTATCCAGCCACCACCGACTCAGTCAGGGTCTTCCCTCTATGGACAGACTGCATACGGTCCTACTGGTTTGCCGACAGGGCTTCCACCCCAAAGTCACTAGTACCCACAAGTGAATCGGCAGTTGCCTTTTCTTTCTACCTTGGATTTGCCCGATTTGTCTAGGATTCTAAATGATCCTATTTTCGTCACTCTCCCCAATGGCCTGCTATTCTAGCTAAGCTTCCATCAGACATTTCAAAATTCGATGGCAAAGCCAGAGAGGACCCAAATAATCATGTTATGACTTTTCATTTATGGTGTTCATCCAATTCGTTGATGGATGACTCCATTCGTCTCCGTCTTTTTCAACGGACCCTTACTGGTGCTGCTGTGAAGTGGTATATTGAATTGCCACAGGGTTTCTTTTCTGATTTCAACACCCTAGCTATGGATTTCCTTACACATTACCAGTTACCAATCCGTTATGATACTGGGACTGAGATTTTGACCTCCTTCAAACAAACTAAAGGCACTCATATTTCAGATCATATTCATGAGTGGCGAAGGAGACAACGTCTCATTAAACTTGAACTCCCTGATCAGTTACTAGCCGAATGGTTTACGAAATACTTCGTGAACAAAATTGGTAAAGACATTGATATGGGCGGTGTTGTTACAGAGGAGCAGGCTATCAGTCGTGCTCAATATCTTGATCTCGTTTATTTGCAAACGGGAACACTTTACAACCTACTACCTGAATTACCTCGTCCTGGTACTTCCAACACTTCAACTAATTCAGCTGCCTCGCATGCAACTGATGGTGTGATTGGTACTACTCATACCCACTCACATTCTGTTTCAAGTACAACCCCTAAATCTACATCTTCTAATGTTAAAAATGCTCTGTCTCCTGCTCCTCTCATCAGTAAAACTTCTGAAGTGAACGCCGTTCAATCTACCCCGACCGGTAAAAGTAAATCGAAAAAGGGAAGAGGCAAGAATAGGGAGAGTAAAAATAATAATCAAAATGAGAAAACTAAAACCCCTCCTATTGAAGATTGGGATAAGCGCAAACCACGCTACCCTTGCCTTATCTGTGGTGATGATCACTACACGAAGGATTTTTCTCGACGTGCTGAGGTTACTAAGTTCCTTCAAGGAACGCCGAAACCATCCACGCCGGAAGTCTTGTCACAACCCTTCCCGTCTCAGCAACAAGCCTCGTTGGTCATTCATGACCAACCCTCTACTTCTACGACATCATATGTTTTGATGTGTACCGTTGATTCCAAGAAAGACAACGTTGCACTTACCACTAGAGCTAAAGACTATACTCCATCTGAGGAGAAGATTGACAATTTATCTCCTGATTTGGTACAGCCCTCCACTGAATCCACCTACGAATGGTCCTCTTCATCTCGAACGATCGAGTATTGATACAGTTCTACGACCACCCTCGAAAGGTGTCATTAAGAAATCGGCCTTCAATCCTCATGCTCGTGCGGCTTAGAACTATAGCATTGTCGAAGATCTGGCCCAAGCACCTTCAACGATGTCTGCACTTGAAGTCCTTCAGTATTGTCCTGTACAACGAAGGGGTCTGTTGAAAGCTATAGGTTGAATTGATCCAATAGATACGAACTTGATAGTCTTTGACTTGGAAGACCATATTCCAAGGTTACCCCCACAACTTGCGTTTTAGATACAAGTTGTTGTCGCCGACAAGAACATTTGTCGAACTGTTATTGATGAGGGTGCCTCTACATGTGTAATGTCTTTTGCTTGTTGGAAAGCTATTGGCTCTCCTCCTTTAAACGAATCACAAAATAATTTGAAAGCATTCAATGGCTCGGGTTTTAAGCCATACAGTGTTCTTCCATCGTTGCCTGTCACTCTAGAAGGTAAGACAGTCCAAGTTGAAGTGGAAGTTTTCGATGCTCCCCTAGATTATAATCTTCTTCTTGGTCGTAGCGGGATAGATTCTATGCGCGCTGTTGTGTCAATGCTTTTCCGCGTCATACAATTTCCTCACCAGGGAAAAGTTGTTATGGTTGATCAACTTGCCTTCTTTAATTCGGATACTCGTACTGGCAACGTGCCGTTTATAGCTAAAACCCCACCGGGTTACAAGAATGTCGGTGTAGGCCTTTTAAAAGACTCTTCATTAATGGGTAATTTCCCCATACCACTACCACCCGATATTCCATGCCCGTCATTTGCTTCTATTAATATGATCTCCGTTGTACCTCATGAACTTCCAGTGTCTTTTGACCCTTGGATAGTCCCTGACCCAGGAGATCATACTCGTTTCGGCGATGTCATGCCGTTAAGTCCGGTTGAGTCTGCTTATCAAGCCATTCAATTGACAACCCTTTCTACACTCTCTGTTGACGAGTTGTCTCCCGATCCTTTCCGTTTCATCTTTCCCACTGACGATATGATCATGTTCGTCATGGAAGACACCCCTTGGGACGATGGGCATCATCTTTCTATACTGTTTCTAGAACAACACACTCTCGAGAATTACCAGCGGATTTCGACTCCGTCGACCGTTGTCGTTATATCAACTGTTCCCGGATCTACACATGATGTGTTTTTCGAAGGGAACCTTACTAACATTTCTCCCAGGATACCCATTGATATATCAGTTAAACCTGGGATAGTTGAAAATGTTCACATTGGATCTTCGTGTTCTCCTAATGAAATTGTCACTTATACATCTTTGTTTAAAGAATTTCGTGACATCTTTTCCTGGAGTTACGAAGAGATGCCAGGTATCGACCCTGATATTGTTGTGCATGAGATAAAAACATACCCCGGAGCTAAACCATTCCAGCAGTGCCTTCATCCGATTCATCCACGTAAAGCGACAACTATCAAACTTGAAGTTGAAAAACTTCTCAAAGCCGGTTTTATTTATCCCGTGGATCTGACAAAATGGGTTTCCAACCCTGTACCGATTGATAAGAAAGGTGGTAGTATACAGGTTTGTGTTGATTATCAGGATATTAACAAATCCTGTCCAAAGGACAACTTTCCAACCCCTTTCGTTGACCAGATCATCGATGAATGTGCCGACAGTGATATCTTTTCTCTCATGGATGGATTTTCTGGCTATAATCAAATTAACATCGCTCCTGAGGACCAACATAAAACTGCTTTTATTTGTCTTTGGGGTACTTTCGCCTATAGAAAAATTCCCTTCGGTCTTAAGAATGCAGGCGCGATGTTTCAACGTGCTATGTCTTATGCGTTTCACGATATAAAGCATATCGTTCAACCTTATTTGGACGATTTGCCAGCTCATTCTTTACACCGAGTCGATCACCCTAATCATCTCTGAGAAATTTTCCTTCGTTGCTGGTTCTATCACATTCGGCTCAATCCTCATAAATGCGTCTTTTGCGTAGAGTCTGACTGTTTTCTAGGTTTCATTGTTTCACGTCAAGGGATCCGGGTAGATCCTATTAAGGTTGAGGCGATTCTTAATCTCCCTCCTCCTTCTTCGCTGCATCAGTTACAAAGTTTGCAGGGGAAAGCAAACTTTCTTCATCGTTTCATCCCTAATTATGCCGAGATTACTCGTGGTTTTACAAGGCTACTAAAGAAAGGTTCTGAGTTTGTTTGGGATACCGTAGCCAACAACGCTTTTGAGGCTTTGAAGTTGTCCCTCACGAAAGCTCCACTTCTTTTCCCTCCTGATTATAGTCGTGATTACTTTCTTTATCTTGTTGCCTCCGAGTATACTATTGGCATGGTTCTCGTTCAGTAGGATGATGCACACGATGAACATGTTATTTATTACTTGATTTGAAGTCTTACATCCACTGAGATCAAGTACCAACGTGTTGAAAAACTGGCTTTGGCTGCTGTTCAAGCGGTTCAACGTTTTCATCATTATATTCTCTCCAGGAAAACTACAGTGATTTCACATTGCAACCCTATGCAACATATTTTGACACGTCAATTGTTGGGGGGAAAGTACTCCAAGTGGATTGTCATTCTCCAGGAGTTCGACTTGGAATTCGATCGCCCCACATCGAAGAAATCCTTAGTTTTTGCTGAGTTAATTTGTGATTTTCCCCACTTTGCCACAGAAAATGTAGCAGTAGATTCATTACCTGATGAATCGCTTTTCCTTATCAACACTGACGATATTTGGTATGGAGATATCATTATATATCTCTAGACTCAGACTTTCTGGCCTGCTTTGTCTAGTAATGAACGACGTCACATCTGTTATCAAGCACGTCAATACATTATCCTCAGGGATACTCTTTACCATCGAGGAATTGACTCTGTGTTTCGACGTTGTTTGAATTTTGACGAAGCCGAGAAAGCTTTGAATGACTGCCATTCCGGAGCATGTGGTGGTCATATGTCTGGGTATGTTGCTGCCCAGAAGATCTTATGCGCAGGATATTTTTGGCCTTCCTTGTTCAATGACTGCATTACTGTTGTTCAGAAGTGCCATGCTTGCCAGACCTACAACCAAAAAATTCGGTCGCATCCTGCTCCCCTTCATCCTGTGGTCTCAGTTGGTCCTTTTGCAAAATGGGGCATTGATTTCATGACATGTCACCCTCACTCGGCTGGGGGGCATAGTTACATTATTGTAGTTGTTGATTACTTTACAAAGTGGGCCGAGGCGATGCCAACATTCGATAATACTGGAAAGATTGCAGCGTTATTTCTTTTCAACGATGTCATAGCTCATTTTGGTGTTCCTCAAGCTATTATTACCGATCACGGTAGTCATTTTAGGAATTTTATGATGTCTGAACTTACAGAGAAGTTGGGTCTTTGTCATGATAGCTCAACACCCTATTATCCACAAGCTAATGGCCAAGTCGAAGCAATCAATAAGGTTCTTGTAACTATGATTCGACGGATGATAGGAATTCATAAAACCAGTTGGCACACGATGTTGTTTTTGGCATTGTGGGCATATCGGACATCTGTTAAATCCACTACAGGGTTTACGCCCTTTCGATTAGTCTATGGCATGGAAGCCATTCTGCCAATAGAATGTGAGATACCTTCTTTGAAGCTAGCTGTAGAACTCTTACCCAATACTTCTGCTGAAGAGGAACGTCTGTTGTATCTCATGCGATTAGATGAGACCCGACGTGATGCCACTATAGTAATAGAAGCCCAAAAGAAACGCATCAAGGAACAGTATGACAAGCATGTCAAGCCTCGTGTTTTCTCTGAAGGTGATCTTGTTCTTCTGTATGAACAAGATAAAGATGTTTTAGGAATTGGGAAATTCGAACCAATGTGGCGTGGTCCTTACATTGTTCGCAGAGTATTGGAAAAAGGAGTGTATGAGCTGGTTGATTATGATGGTATACCTTTGAGTGAACCCAGGAATGGGTTGTACTTGAAGAAGTACTATGCATAAGTTATTTGTGCACAAGTACTTGTATTTTTATGTATCATACTTTGTGTGTGTTACTTTAGTTTGTTTTTGACGTTATCTGGTCTCTACCCTTACGTGACATTGTGTTTGATTGCCAGATGTCAGAGTTTTCGCTACCTTATATTGGCTTCGCTGATGGTGCTAGCCGTAGTACTTGGAACCTAGCTTCCGCTGCATGGGCAATCTATGCCCCAGCCAACAAACTTATATCTTTATGAGGTGTATGTCTTGGCCGTGCAACCAACAACATCGCAGAGTATAGCGCCGTTATTGAATTATTGGTTGATGTTATCTCCCGAGGAATTCGTCATTTGGTTGTGTGACTTGAATCGCAGCTGGTAGTGCTACAGCTAAGTAATGTATACTATATTCGAAGTCCTACTTTATTACGAGTGTATTTGTGAATTTTCCTCTTGGAACAATATTTTGATCACATTGAATATCAGCATATTCCTAGACGTCTTAATACATTAACAGATGCATTGGCTAATTATGTATTGGATAGACATTTGAACAATTTATAAATCAAACACATTAAAATTCATATAATGTAAAGTTAACCGGTAGAAGCCGTCTGTATATATATAACGATCAAAAGAGTTTGTTGTTTTTACAAAAGTTTGTCCGAAGACCAAAATATCAAAAATTGAAGCTTATAGCTTCTACAAAGTGACATCAAGGATGACATTCACGGTAACACACTACTGCCCTAGCTACTCTGCGGAGCAGTCGATCCATAGCTACGGAAACCCCTACAGTATGACGTTGATCGCGTCATGGAACCTCTTCGAGAGTCATATCTGGAATGTCTGCTGTCAGGCCTTCTAAGTTCTGTTCCACCACCTGGTAATCTTCTGCATACTGTGGTAATACTGCTACTGCTTCTCCTCATCGCTGGATAGGAGAGGTACCAAGAGGTCTATACGGTCCAACGTCTGTGTTATCAACAAATATTTGGTGTTAGTCTTCAGACAAATATATAAAACAAAAACATTTAAATATGATAAAAATTCAAAAACATTTAAAAAGAGAAAATTTGTGTACTTCTTACCGAGGTCTCCCCACTGAGCGTCCTCAGGTAGTGCTAGATCCGAATCTCCTTGGAAATCCAACCTGGCATAGGCGTAGTCATCGACCATCAACATCTGGTTTCGCAACCAGTCAAATAAAATATCATCATATTTGACGATTGGTCCTGCCACGTGCCGAGCCATGAGTCGACACCACCGCAACATCCTCGGATCCCTAGGACCTGGAAGATCCCACTCAGCCTGTAGTCTGAATACGATAACTCTCTCAAGGAAGAAAGACACTAACAAAGATCCATATCCAAATTGTTTCAGTTCACCCCGCCTGCACTTGGTCAGTTGTCTTTTGATACTGCGCAATACTGCATCAGCCCAGTTAAATACTCGGGGCTCAGTACACTTGATGGCGTACTGGAAATAGCTTTGCAATGCCATATGGGGAGTGACACTTCCAACCATCCAAGCAATCATGAAAAGAATAGTGCAGAGAGTCAAGTCAATTACTCCCCAGATTGCTACTTTCCCTTTCTTTCTTTCGGCCTTAGGTACACAATATTGGTTGCAATATTCACTCATTTTTAACCCGCCTGCTCTGCTGCCGGTCAGACTGAAATAAAACCCACGCCTGGATAATCCGGTCAAAAAATATATGTCCTTGATGTCAATAGCTAATGTGTGAGCTCCCACAATGAAAACTAGCTGGTCCGGATCCCACATTCGGACTAGGTACTCCAATAATTGGACTTGGGCTCTCATGCCTGGGATACAGAAGTATTTTAAGAGACCACAATCTCTTAAAGAAGCTATGGTGGGAGGGTGATTTTCGGCATTTGCATTATCCTCCTCATGTTCTCGTTCTCGCCACTCAAGCACCATGTTTGTGGCTATTTACCTACACAAGAAACATACAAGGATGATTAATGATCTTATTCATGAAATGAATCTTTTCTACTGGCTAAACTTTTCAAAACTTTTTTGAGTTCTGCACTGCTCGTAGGTGCCATTCTATGCATAGTGCAAACTTCTCGCAGGCGGCTTAAGGCCCACCTGCGATAACGAGTCATTCTCGTAGGTCCCGTATGGGCCACCTGCGAGAATGCCTCCAAGCATATATGGTTCAAAAAACTAACTTAAAACGAAAATTTTAACCAATGAAATCAAATTTTTAAACCATGAAAAGATCAGGAATGAAGAACTTACCAAGATGTTGCTGACGTCTCGTCAAATGATCACTCGTAGCTCCCGGAAATCAACGTCGAATTCAGAGGGTAAAATGAGGGTTTTTGGAACTCAATGGTAAAAATGTGAAATGATATGGTAAATTTAGTTATTTACTCATTTTAATTACTTTTTACTATGTCAATTTTTGGGTTTTTTATATTTATCTATTGACTAATGTGGAAATGAGTGTAATGACTTGCAGGTGTGAAATATTGATGATTACAAAAAGGTTATGGACATATTTTTCTCCGTTATGGTGTGATTTTGATAGTTTTTTTTATGGTTTTTACATAAAAACTCAAGCGCCTTTTTGTCCGTTCTTGCGCTTGTAAAAAACATAAGAACGTGATTGAGCGTCGTTTTATCACTTTTTCGGGCTCGCTGTGGTTATACGAAAAAGGAACCCCCCTGAAGTTTTCTTTAAGCTCTTTGGAGACTCTCTAAACATGAAAAGATCATCGAGTGACCTTGCTATTTTCACACTTGATAAAGTATTTAAAGTACGTGTCTTTCGAGCGATAGTTTAACCCTTTTTCGGTCTCGTTGGACTACTGTACGAAAAAGGAACTGAGAGAGTTTTCTTTCAAGTGTTTTTTCAAACTCTATAATCTTGAAAAACCTTCGAGTTTACTATCTCTGGACTCATTAAACAAACATTGATAGACCTGTGATGGGACTGAACCACTCCTTCCTAGGGTTCGTTAAAAATACTCCGAGGGACTCGTCCATAGGATGAGCTTATATCAACAAGCATATGTGATCCTCTTCAAGCTTGCATAAAAATAAAGAGGTACTTGCCAGAAATGGTGGGGGAAAATTTGGGAAAGGGATATGTTTCATCTTTGTATTAATTGGCAGTAAGTGTCGCTCTTGAACGTGACACCCCCTATTCATCATTTGAAGTTGGTTTGGGAAATCCATTTATCTCTCATTCGATTTGATAAAAAGGTCATTCCCTGTGTCATATTTGAGTCAATGCTGCCAAATCATTGGTCGTGTTGTTCATATGTTCAAGAGAAGTCCATCCGAAACCTATATTAAGTCGGCCATCTGCAGTTATCCATTCTCTCCGTGTCGGCCTTCCCTGTGTCTGGTCCAATTTGCAAAATGATCTGTTTCACTTTCAAACTCTATTACTCGTTTTGTGTCATTGATGGGGGATACATCAAGGCCCTCCTGTGACGAGTTTTGTTCCGTCAAATTCAGCACATTATCCGGAATCAAGACTTAAAAGTTATTTAGTACCTTGGAGCTTGCATGCCTCAATGGAAAGTTTCCTCGCTTTCGACAGTGGGTTTACATCACTGACCCCTGATCGAAAGATTCCTTCAGGTGTTCAACATCAGATCATTTATTCACAGTCGATGGATTGTACTATAGTACCTTGGGAGTCATTGACATCAAAGGTGATTTCCATCGCACTTGTTAACGGTTTCATCAATGACCGGTAATCAAGTGGTTTCTACCATGTTCGACTTCAACACATGTAATCATATGGTTAGATTCATACTTTAGGCGATGAGATTGAAGACCTTGGATATTGTCTTAGTGATCCAGGTTGCGATGGAGTATGTATAATTGGTGACACATAGATCCACTGTGTATGATTCGTGGCTATGTCGTCTTGATTTGAAAATTTATCGCATAGATCCACAGTGTATTCAGGTGGCTATGCTATATTATGACGGGATGGATCCACAATGTATGATTGGTGGACATGACCTTTGTTTATGATGTCATCAGTCTATGATATGAGTATGGGAATGCTTACCTCAGAATTGATATATATGATATTCTGTCGATGCTTGGATGTTTGCAGGTTTCCGATTAGATGTGCTCTTGGTTCTTGACACACACATGCAACTTACAAAGTCTATCAACTGTCACTAGTTCCAATATCAGACTTTGGGGGGCATTCTGTTATCCATAATTTTAGTCATCATGATGATGTAATGATGATGGAGAAATCAGGCTCTTCACTAGAACACTTTCCTGAGAAAAGTTACCTTTGTCTCTTTCCAGAAATTATATTTTTAAGGGAGGTTCACAGGCTACCTATATATTTGCCTGCGAGAATGTATGATTCTCGTAGGCTGCTTTAAGACAGGGTGCGAGGGGTTCGCATTGTACCTAACTGATAGGGTGCGAACATCTTCTAAAGAAGGGAAAAAGATAGATTCTCAAACCTTCTAGAAGGGATTTTTCTATAAGGATGAGATGGCATTCGAATGGTTATCTAAGTACTGGCTTTCCTGATATCTTGGGATCATTCCTATCCAAGTAACTAATCCATTCTTTCTTATAAATTGAGAGGAATGCTCATGGAAAAGGTTAGCAACAAACTAGCAAGAGATTTATTGGAGAAGTAGTGTAAGATTGTATGAAGGACTGATGCTACAACAGCTAAGGACACCAGCAAGGTTATCAAAAGTGGTTGATTTTCTTCATGCATGAGCAAGTGTGTGTGTCAGAGCTAGCAGCCATCGAAAGGAGATATACAACATCAAGGATCAGGTTGTAAGTCTTACTTTCTATCAATTAATACAGTAATATGTCCCTTTCCCATAAAGATAATGTCACTTTATTACATAATTCCTTGATCATATGTATAGATTAGCTATTGAATATATTGAGTTGTCTTCACTTCAATTGGTTTGTATTGTTGTGGTCTTGACGGTGTAAGAGCATTGGAGCGAAGATGGACAACAGAGACCCAAGGAAGCGATCACAAGGTATGTTCATGATTCTTGCCTCCTAGTTCATCCAATAGTATAAATCTAGGGAAAGAGTATTATTCTGTTCTGCTTTGTTCTAGATCCAGGTGGATCTAGGGAGATCGGTTTGTGTCCACACTTACAGATTAATCCTAAAACAATCGTTATATACATATATACGACTTCTATCGGCTTATGTTGTGTTGTGTGATGCATGTGATGTGATTGGTTTATAAATGACCCAGATGTCTATCTAATGCATAGTTAGCTAATGCATCAGTTAATGTATTTAGACATCTAGGAATGTACTGATACTCAATATAATCAAAATAACATTCCAAGAGGTGAATTCATAAATATACCCATAATAAATTAGGACTTCGAATAACATAGACATTACTTAACTATAGTACTACTAGTTGCAAATCGAGTCGTACAACCAAGTGACGGATACCGAGCGAAATAGCATCAATCAACAATTCGATAACGACGCTATACTCTACAATAGTGTTGGTCGCATGACCAAGACACACACCTTGTAGAGTTATAAGTTCGTTTGTGGCGGCGTAAATTTCCCAAGAAGCAGAAGCAAGGTTTTGAGTACTACGGCTAGTGCCATCAGTGAAGCCAATGTGGGGTAGTGAAGACTCCGACATCTGGAAACCAAACACAACATAACATAAGGGCAGAGACCATATAACAAAAAATCATATTACAATAACACACAAGAAGTATGATACAACAAAATACAAGTACTCATGCACATGTGATCTTAGGCATAGTACTTCTTTAAGTACAACCCATTTCTGGGTTCACTCAAAGGGATACCATCGTAATCTACTAACTTGTAAGTTCCTTTCTCCAAAAATTGTCTAACGTTATAAGGACCTCGCCACATAGCTTCAAATTTTCCATCTCCTAGCATATCCCAATCTTGTTCGTAAAGGAGAACCAGATCACCTTCGGAGAAAACGCGAGGCTTGACATGTTTGTCGTATTGGGCTTTGACGTGTTTCTTCTAGGCTTCTATGATTAGGGTGGCGTCACGACGAGTTTCGTTTAATCACATGAGATACAATAGACATTCTTCCTTGGCAGAAGTGTTTGGTAGGAGTTCGATGACTAGTTTTAGGGAGGGTATCTCACATTCAATCGGTAGGATGGCTTCTATACCATAGACTAAATGGAATGGTGTAAAACTGGTAGCAAACTTAATGGATGTCTGTTAAGCCCACAATGCTGAAAACAACATAGTGTGCCAACTCATTTCGTGAATCCCTATCATTCTTCGAAGCATGGTAATGAGGACTTTATTAATTGCTTCGACTTGGCCGTTGGCTTGTGGGTAATAGGGTGTTGAGTTTTCTTGGTGAAGACCCAACTTTTCAGTGAGTTCGGACATCATGAAATTTCTAAAGTGGCTACCGTGATCGGTGACGATAGCCTGAGGAACACTAAAACGAGCTATGATGTTATTGAATATGAATAATGCTCCAGTCTTTCTGGTGTTGTCAAATATCGACATCGCCTCAGCCCATTTTGTAAAATAGTCTACGGCTACAATAATGTATCCATGCCCCCTAGTCGAGTGAGGGTGACATGTCATGAAATCGATACCTCCTTTTGCAAAAGGACCGACAGAGACCATAGGGTGAAGAGGAGTGAGATGTGATCGTATTTTATGGTTGTAGGTCTGGAAAGCGTGGCATTTTTGGACGATAATTACACAATCGTTAAATAAAGAGGGCCAAAAATACCTAGCTCGCAAGATCTTCTAGGCAGTAGCATATCTAGACATATGACCACCACAGGCTCCAAAATTTAGGGATTTCTCGAATTCATCAAACATGAGGCAGCGTCGAAAAACTGAGTCAATCCCATGAAAATAAAGAGTATCACCGAGGATAATATACTAACGGGCTTGGTAGCATATTTGATGGCAGTCAGTAATAGACAAATTGGGATGGTAAGTCTAGGTTTGGAGATATATGATAATATCTCCATACCAGAGATCATCAGAACTAATCAAGAAAAGGGATTCATCAGGTAATGAATTGGCTGCTACATTTTCCATCTCAGAGTAGGGAAAGTCGCATATCAACTTGGAAAACACTAAGGATTTCTTGGAATTAGTGTGTTTGAATTCTAAGTCAAACTCTTGAAGTATCACGATCCATTTGGAGTATTTCCTCCCTAGCAGTTGACGTGTGAGAATATGCTGCATAGGGTTGTAGTTAGAAATTACCGTAGTCTTGCGAGAGAGGATATAGTGCCAGAAACGTTGAACTACTTCGACGGCTGCCAAGGCCAGTTTTTCAACGTGTAAATACTTGGTTTCGATAGGCGTTAGACTTTGTTTGGGTATGATTTTAGGGGCTAAATTTCGCTCATGGGCTAATTTTCCATGGTTTTTCCAAAAACGAGATTCTCTATTTTAAAAATGATTCGCCCAAATTCTATAGGATAAAATTATTTTACCTTAAAAATTGCCAAATTTTTATAAAAACTATATAAAATACTTAGAAATTTGAATATTTTTACAAAAATATCGCCAAACATTTATAGTTGACATATGAAGGACTAGTAAGATTCCCCAAGGTTTATACATTTTAAAATAAATTTCCATCCTTAAAATCATCCTTGACTTCGACTCAAGTAATAGATGACATGTTTGTCATAGGAATCATCCTCCTGGACGAGAACCATAGCGATGGTGTAATCCGAGGCTGCGAGGTAGAGGAAATAATCACAGTTGTAATACGGTGGGAAGAGAAGCATAGTATGCGTCAGGGACAGTTTCAAAGCTTCGAAATCTTTGTTGACAATGGTATCCCATATGAACTCGGATCCCTTTTTGAGTAGTCGCGTAAATCCAAGAGTTAGCTCAGTATAGTTTGAGATGAAATGACGAAGAAAGTTTGCTTTCCCATGCAAACTTTGTAACCGACAAAGCGAAGAAGGAGGAGGGATATTGAGAATAACCTCGACCTTCAAAGGATCTACCCTGATCCCTTGAAGTGAAACAATAAAGCATAGAAGTTGGCTAGATTCTACGCAGAAAACACATTTGTGAGGATTCAAGCGTATATGGTAAAACCGACATTGGAGGAAAATGGATCAGAGGTGTATTGGATGATCGACACGGTGCATGGAATGAGCGGGTAAGTCATCGAGATAGGCCTGCACGATATGCTTGATATCATGGAAGGCATAAGACATAGTGCCCTGGAAAGTTGCGCCAACATTTTTTAGACCGAAAGGAAGTTTTCGATAGGAAAATGTTCCCCAAGGACAAATAAAAATGGTTTTGTGTTGATCCTCGGGAACAATATTGATTTGATTATATCTGGAGAAACCATCCATCAGAGAGAAGATTTCACTTTCAGCACATTCTTCGACATTCTGGTCGACGAAGGGGGTAGGAAAGTTGTTTTTAGGACATGCTTTGTTAATATCCCTATAATCAATGCACACACAGATTGTGCCTTGTTTCTTGTCAATTGGGACAAGATTGGAAACCTAGTCAGTGAGAGCCATTGGGTAAATAATGCCAGCTTTGAGAAGTTTCTTGACTTCAAGCTTGATAGCAGCCACTTTATGTGGGTGGACCGGATGAAGGCGTTTCCAGATGGGTTTAGCATCTGGGTATATCTTGATCTCATGTATCACAATGTCGGGGTCAATACCTGACATTTCTTCATAGCTCCAGGCGAAGACGTCACAAAATTCTTTGAAAAGTGACTTGTAGGTGACGATTTCATCAGGGGAACACGAAGCTCCGATATGCACATTTTCGACAATTCCAGGTTTTATGGATATGTCGAGGGGAATGGTGGGTGAGATATTGCTTAAGTTCCCTTCGACAAACACATCATGTGTAGACTCGAGAATGGTGGAAATGACGACAACGATTGACGGGGTCGAGATCTGTTGGTAGCTCTTGATGGTGTGTTATTCCAGGAAGAGGATGGAATGATGATGTCCATCGTCCCAGGGGGTGTCTTCCATAATAGACATAATCATCTTGTCTGTGGGAAAAATGATGTGGAACGGATCTGGAGATAAATAACCAAGAGAGGGAGCAGAAGGAGTTTTCGATTGAATGGCCTGATAGGCGGATTCGACTGGACTCAAAAGCATTTCATTGCCATAAAGAAGATGATCTTCGGGGTTGGGTACCATACATGGGTCGTGAGACACAAGGGTTCCATGAATAGAGTTGGAAATCATGTTGATCGAAGTGATAGAAGGATGTGAAACATCGAGTGGTGGGATGGGGAAGGTACCCATTAATGAGGCATCTTTAAGAAGACCCACACTGACATTCTCGTATCCAGGGGGGTTTTGGCAATGAACGATATGTTTCCGGTATGTGAATCTGAGTTAAATAAGGTTAATTGGTCGATAATAATGACCTTTCCTTGATGAGGGAAACACAGGATATGGAAAAGATTCGACACAACTGCACGCATAGAATCAATCCAGGTACGCCCAAGTAGAAGGTTGTAATCGAGAGGAGCGTCAAAGACTTCCACTTCCACTTGGACTGTTTTTCCTTCTAACGTAATCAACAACAAGGGGAGGACACCATAAGGCTTAAAACTAGATCCATTAATCCAAGAGTTAGCTCAGTATAGTTCGGGATGAAACGACGAAGAAAGTTTGCTTTCCCATGAAAACTTTGTAACCGACAAAGCGAAGAAGGAGGAGGGAGATTGAGAATCACCTCGACCTTAAAAGGATCTACCCTGATCCCTTGAAGTGAAACAATAAAGCATAGAAGTCGGCTAGATTCTATGCAGAAAACGCATTTGTGAGGATTCAAGCGTATATGGTAAAACCGACATTCGAGGAAAATGGCTCGGAGGTGTATTAGATGATCGACACGGCGCATGGAATGAGCGGGTAAGTCATCAAGATAGGCCTGCACGATATGCTTGATATCATGGAAGGCATAAGACATAGTGCCCTGGAAAGTTGCGCCAACATTTTTTAGATCGAAAGGAAGTTTTCGATAGGCAAACATTCCCCAAGGACAAATAAAAATGGTTTTGTGTTGATCCTTGGGAACAATATTGATTTGATTATATCTGGAGAAACCATCCATCAGAGAGAAGATTTCACTTTCATCACAATCGTCGACATTCTGGTCGACGAAGGGGGTAGGAAAGTTGTTTTTAGGACATGATTTGTTAATATCCCTATAATCAATGCACACACAGATTGTGCCTTGTTTCTTGTCAATTGGAACAAGATTGGAAACCTAGTCAGTGAGAGCCATCGAATAAATAATGCCAGCTTTGAGAAGTTTCTTGACTTCAAGCTTGATAGCGGCCACTTTATGTGGGTGGACCGGATGAAGGCGTTGCTATATGGGTTTAGCATCTGGGTATATCTTGATCTCATGTATCACAATGTCGGGGTCAATACCTGACATTTCTTCATAGCTCCAGGTGAAGACGTCACAAAATTCTTTGAAAAGTGACTTGTAGGTGACGATTTCGTCAGGGGAACACGAAGCTCCGATATGCACATTTTCGACAATTCCAGGTTTTATGGATATGTCGAGGGGAATGGTGGGTGAGATATTGCTTAAGTTCCCTTCAGCAAACACATCATGTGTAGACTCGAGAATGGTGGAAATGATGACAACGGTTGATGGGGCCGAGATCCGTTGGTAGCTCTCGATGGTGTGTTATTCCAGGAAGAGGATGGAATGATGATGTCCATCGTCCCAGGGGGTGTCGTCCATAATAGACATAATCATCTCATCTGTGGGAAAAATGATGTGGAATGGATCTTGAGATAAATAACCAAGAGAGGGAGAAGAAGGAGTTTTCGATTGAATGGTCTGATAGGAGGATTCGACCGGACTCAAAAGCATTTCATCGCCGTAATGAAGATGATCTTTGGGGTTGGGTACCATACATGGGTCATGAGACACAAGGGTTCCATGAATAGAGTTGGAAATCATGTTGATCGAAGTGATAGAAGGATGTGAAACATCGAGTGGTGGGATAGGGAAGGTACCCATTAATGAGGCATCTTTAAGAAGACCCACACCGACGTTCTCGTATCCAGGGGGGTTTTGGAAATGAACGGTATGTTTCCGGTATGTGAATCTGAGTTAAATAAGGCTAATTGGTCGATGATAATGACCTTTCCTTGATGAGGGAAACACAAGACATGGAAAAGAGTCGACACAACTGCACGCATGGAATCAATCCAGCTACTCCCAAGTAGAAGGTTGTAATTGAGAGGAGCGTCAAAGACTTCCACTTCCACTTGGACTGTTTTTCCTTCTAACGTAATCAACAACAAGGGGAGGACACCATAAGGCTTAAAACTAGATCCATTAAAGGCTTCAAGTGTGTTGTGGGATTCAGTCAAAGGAGGAGAGCCGATGGATTTCTAGCAGGTAATATACATGACAAACGTTGAGGAACCCTCGTCGATAAAAGTTCTACAAATGTCTTTGTTGGAGACAATAACTTGTATTTGGAATGCAAGTTAAGGGGGTAACCTTGGAATGTGACCTTCCAAGTCAAAAATTATTAAATTCGTATCCGTAGGGTTGATTCCACCGATAGCTTTCAATAGTGCCTTTCGTTGTATAGGACAACTTTGAAGGACTTCGAGGGTTGACATTGCGGATGGTGCTTGGGCCAGATCTTCAACAATACTATAGTTCTGGGCAGCACGGGCATGAGGATTGAAAGCCGATTTTCGAACAATTCCCTTTGGAGGAGGGTGAAGGACTGTGTCGAGGTTCAGTCATTTGATATGAAGAGGACCGTTGGTAGGTGGAGTCATGGGAGATGGTTGGACCAGTGAAGGAGGTATAGTATCAACCTTCTCTTTAGAGTAGGAATAATCTTTGGCTCGAGTGGTAAGTGTGATGTCGTTTTGATTTGAATCTCCTGTACACATTAAGACATAGGATGTATTGGAGGGGAAGGGTTGGTCGTGAATGACCAATTGGGCCTGTTGTTGAGAAGGGAAGGATTGTGACAATACGACCGGAGTGGGTGGTTTCGTGGTCTCTTGAAGGAACTTAGTAACCTCGGCTTGTCGTGGACAATCCTTAGTGTAGTGATCATCACCACAAATAAGACAAGGGTATCGGGGTTTGCGCTTATCCCTATCGTCAACAGGTGGTGTTTTGGTTCTCTCTGCTTGCAAATTATTTTTGTCCTCCTTATTCTTACCCTTTCCTTTTTTGGATTTGTTTTTATCGGTGGGGGTAGATTGAACAACATTTACCTCAAAAGTCTCGCCGGTGGGAGGGGTAGGAGACGAAGCATTTTGAACATTAGAAGAAATGGGTTTGGGGTTGTTGCTAGAGGTTTGGACGAAATGCGGTTGGGCATGGAAAGTGTCGATCACACCGCGGCTGCATGAGAAGCAGTAGGAGTAGTTGAAGTGGCAGAAGTAGAAGGACGAGGTGCATCTGGGAGTAAGTCGTAAAGAGTACCCATTTGTGAGTAAACGAGGTCAAGGTATTGAGCATGACTAATGGCCTGTTCTTCCATGACAACTCCACCCATGGCGATGTCACAATCGATGTCATTCACAAATGATTTCCTGAACCACTCTGCCAACAACTGATCGGGAAGTTCGAGTTTGATGAAACATTGTCTCCGTCGCCATTCATGAATGTGATCAGAGATATGAGTGGCTTTGGTTTGTTTAAAAGAGCTCAAAATATTGGTCCTCGTTTCATAGATGATCGGTAACTAGTAGTGGGTGAGGAAAGACATAGCGAGGGTGTTGAAGTCGGTGAAGAAACCTTGTGGTAATTCTATATACCACTTCACGGTGGAGCCCGTGAGGGTTCGCTGAAAAAGGTGTAAATGAATAGAGTCATCCATCAAGGAGTTGGATGAGCACCAAAGGTGAAAAGTCATTACATGATTTTTCGGGTCCTCTCCCGATTTGCCATCGAATTTAGGGATGTTAGATGGTAGTTTGACTAGTATAGCAGGCCATTGGGGAGAGTGATGGATCGGATCATTTAAAATCCTCGACAGATCTGGGAGGTCCAGGGTGGCTAAAAAAGGTAATTGTTTATTCACATGTGGGTACTGGTGACTTTAGGGAGGGAGTCCCGTCGGCAAACTAGTGGGACCGTAAGCAATTTGTATATAATGCGAAGATCCGGGCAGATTCGGTAGTGGTTGTGGAGGAAAGTAACTCATAGGGTTGTACCCTTGAATGGGGGTGTGGGGTTGAGCATTCAATTCCCAAATAGGATTAGACGTACCTGGATAGGGTTGGCTGGTACTAGGGGTATGACAGAGCTAGCCGAAAGTTGTTGCCCCCCAGTCGGATGAGGGTTATGTTGTATAAGATGATTCCAATACCAGGCCAAAGATGGAGGTATGTTTTTTCCATAGGGTGGGGTCGGTGGGGGTTTCCCTTCAATCAGGGGTTGTGTTCTGATTGGGATTTGTCCTGGAAAGGGGGGTTGAGTTGGGCCTCCTTGGTGAAATTGTCCACCAACAGGAATCTGGTAATTTGGTGTGAATAACGGAATGGTGCCACTAGGATCAGTGCTTTTGATAGAGGATGGAATAGGTCCTCTGAAAGGAGGCAGGGTAAGTGTCATAATGAAATTGGGAGGAGAGTGCCCAGAAGGAGTGGGACCACCAAGAGTTCCAGATGTGATTTACGTAGGAGCGAGAATAGAGGCATTCAACGCATGGTATCCGGGTGGAAGTGTCGGGGTGACTCTGGGTGAAAGCGGTGTGCCAATGGGGGTTTGGCTAGCTGCGGTAACCCCAGTGTGAAGACTCGTAGTATATGTGTAATGGACCATTTGTAAAGGGAGAGTCAAGATGTGGTCAACTCACAGAGGTTCTGTACCAGGAAAATAATAAGCGGTAGTAAAAGGTACTGCATCTAGATCAGATTTTTCGGGTAGCGTAGTTGAGACGGTGATATCAACGCCTACTCCTAAGCCAAAGTGATCTCATCTAAAAACGCCAGTAGTACAAAAAGGATATTGACCCTCAGTTCCTAGGAAAGGTCCATTCGGTGATCCAAAAGACAAAACAACCAAGTCTCCAGAGGAATTCACTCGCATAATACGTCTCTCAGAGTCGGGATGAAGTCAAAATTCCTCTCGAGAATTGGTAATTCAGAACCATTCTAGAGAGTCATTTCTTTCAACTTGTGGAGTGGTAATGTCTTGGACTTCACTCTATTGAGGAGAGCCCTTCGGTGAGTTAGTAGGCAAGGGTTGAGAACCTTCCAGATTTTCTGGGGGTAAGCCTTGCATTCTACGTGAACGACGTGGAGGGTCAATTGTGATCGAGTTAAAAACTTACGAAGAAAATCCTATGGTCAACTTGGGTAAACAAACAATATGCGCTAGTAAACAATCTAGAAAGCAAAACCAAGCAAACAAGACCTTCTAATTTCGAAGTCACTAGTTGGTGATGAAATCCAACGTCGCAATGATGAGACAAGAAGGGGTTGGGCTAGGGTGGAAAAGCTACGTTGACGACCTGCTTAACGGACTTACACCCTGGTGCAAGCTCCCACACATAATCGTGGGTATACCCTCCAAGGAGCTCGAGTGAGTTTGGCCAATGTCAATTCCAGGTACCGTGAAGACTTTCCCCTTCACAGTCACCTTATGTAAGACCCTAAGAAGATAGGCCACTAAGGTTACCACCAACAACAATAAAGCCTGGGGGGATAGTCGACATTCTGATCCACACGCAAGGGCAGGATATCTAGCCCAAAATTAGCTTGAGAGGCTTCTACTCATCATTGTGGATATACCTTCAAGTGACTCCTGTAATACGTGCAATCTCTACACCGATATCAACAATGCAAGGTGAGTAACTCTGTCAATATCAATGCGACCTCGGGTTTGACACTTGTGTGAGAAGGGCTTCCCAGGACAAAATGTTGCAAATAGAATTTGAAACTCCTTACCACAAGATGATATGGTGTGTTTTGTGATTTGGAGAGTGTATCTCTCTGCCTATTCCAAAGCTCTAGCCTAGCTAATGTTGGTGTAATAGAGTCATAGAAAAGAGTTACTAGTTAAATTTTAAAAATTGTGTAATATTATTAAAGGTTGTTGTTACTCAAAGGAGACGGAAATGAGGCCGATGTTGTGTGAGACTCTGACCCAACAATGCATAGATGGGAATGAAAGATGCCAATTTTCTGTTCGATGAATCCTATTTACAGGAGGGAAAGAGGAGTTTTCTAGAACAACTTGAACTACGATATACAATCTTCTTTGAAATGCAATATCAACGAATCATGACCAATGGCAATTCTCTATTCATTCTATTTCAACAATTGAATGCCAATATTTTCCAAAATAAAATATTCCTTTAAAAAAAATGTTTTTTAATTTTCAATAGAAACCACACAACAGTGGTGGAACTAAGAAAAACCAACAACTAATGAAAAGCAATATACAACAAAACCCAAACCAATCTTTCAATGAAGACAAAAATAACAAGTAGACAAGTTTAGTCTTTTCAAATGCATGAGGGCAACAATTTTCCAAGTAATGAGCAATTGAAAAAGACAATTAATATCAAATTTTAAACCGATCACTGGCTCCCAACCAAACAAGCACTCGGATTTCAGGACTAGAGATTATATCCTTGTTAAGACAAGGTCAAAAGGTAACAGTTGAAAAAAAATAAACAAGAAGAGCTTTTGATTTTCGAAGACTAGTCATTCACAAAATTTGAAGTCAAGAAACAATCAATCATTGGCAAAAGAAGTTATTTTTAGACACACATACAAATATGGGCATCTGATCATATAAAAAACCTTAATCCCAAAATTTTGCAAATGGGTTCGCAGGCCAAGGAAAATGGCCAAGGAAAAACACCAAAAAATGGCCAAGGAAAAACACCAAAAACCACTAAAAAATGGGTTGCATCCCCAGTGGAGTCACAATTTTTTTATCAGACTAATCGATAGGTGCGGACACTAACAGATCTCCCTAGATCCACCTAGATCTAGAACAAAATAGGACAGGACACGACTCTTTCCCTAAGTTGTAATCATTGAATCTACTAATAGGGAGGAATAAGTGACATACCTTTATATCGCTTCCTTAGGTTTCTGTTGTTCCCGCTTCGCTTCAGTGCTCTCATGAGGTCAAGTCCAAGAAAACACAAACCAACCAAAGTGAACATAGAAAAATGTATTCAACGTCAACTTATGCATATGATCAAGGAATTACACAATAAAGTAAGAGTGACTTTATGGGAAAGGGACATGCCGTTGTATCATATTAATTGAAAGTAGAAGATACAACTTGATCTCCTTGATGTTGCAAGATTCCTTTCAGTGACCCTTGGTTCTAACACACACACTTGCTCTGTACTTGCGTGAAGAAGATCCAATTCCTCTTGATAGACCAACTAGAGTCTTCAAGCTTCTATCCAAGCAGGGTTCTTCACACAATTCTTTCACCAATTCTTCATTCAATATTGCTTAACCTTTTCCATGAGAAACCTTTTAATATATAGGATAAGGAGAGATGGTTACATGGATGAGGATGATCCCATTAAATATGATAAGTCAGTAAAATGATAACCATATGAATGCCAACTCATTTTCTAGAATATTCCCTTCTAGAACCATCGAGACCTCTTCTCCTTTCCAAACTGAAAAACAAGTTCGCACCCTGTGTATGGAGCAAGCTGCGAGAAGTTCACACCCTAAGTTTGGGTGGCTTGTGAGAATGAGGGATTTTCACACCCTAGGCCATAGGCAGCCTGCGAACTCACTTTAAAAATATGTTTTTGGAAGGAGACAAGAACCACTTTTCTCAGGCAAAAAGTCTTTGTTGGGAGCCTGAATACACCATTGTTAAGACATCACCAAAGTGACCAAAATCATGTGTTACAGAGGAGGAGAGTGATCTCCATCCATGAATCTTGCTGAACAGAAGGAATAATTCTAGGTGTAATGGTTAAGACTGATTATGACATGAAGATACTCTAGAATTCCGAACTAGAATACTTAATAATTAACATAATTTGAAATTGTATTTGGGCTTTAAGGGAATAGTCCAAATGTTGTTATACATTAAAAACTATTATACATAAGGTAAAGTGGTTGATTAAATGTTGATCCTGAATGTGGTAAAGGAAGTGTCAAGGAACTTCTAGAAGCCCAATGGGTCAGATTGACATCCAGTGGTGGATGGTATCTATATAGATATAGTTGGACTCTAGTAAAGGGAATCTAGAAAAGGATTTCCTTAATTAGAAGGTCTATTGATCAAGACCATTTGGAAGCTAGATTGGTTGTTTTATTACCTTGTGCATGGTTATAATTTCCTAGACTATATTTATGATTGGGAGATGTTTTCATGCAAGTTGAGGAAAGAGTGTTTTCTTGCTAGCTATTATCGCATAGAAAGGGAAACATAGTTATGACTATGCCTGTTAAACTTCCAGGTGGATATCATGTGAATGATTGCAAGCTCTCAAATGAGGTGGAGGCTTGATGTTGAGTTTCCCTATGAGGGTTTTCATAAGAATGGAAGCAATATCCTTGGAAGAGGATCCATAAGTCTGATATGTCCATGTGCATGTAGGACATGGAAAAGGTGCAATCAATGAGCTTGCATGATGAATGTCTAGATAGGTTTTTATGTGTTTTAATGCATGGGTTAATGCACTGTAAGGCTTCTTGATATGAAGACTGATATTAATACCAATTAGGTATGAAAGATATTAAATGTGAAAGTGATGCACATGTATGATGTAAGAGTATAGGTGTACTAAAGGCACAATATGACTACCTTTATGAGTGATATGTAAGGAAAGAATTGCACTTTCCAAGATTAAGTGAATACCATGGATGCATGGTTGAATCCATTCTAAAGAGTCATGAAAGTTTTTTTTTGAATGATATCTTAAAGGGAATGTGCTCCATTCCCTCAGGAAAGACTAGTATAAACAGATAAAAGAGTGAATGAGAAAGGATTGTTTGTTGTCATGATAAGAGGCAAATTATTTTTCCTTTAAGGGTCACATGAGAATGATTATGAACAATCATGAGTTGACTTATTTTAAAATAGATATGTATGTGGGCTGTGAAATATACCTATGGCAGGTACACACAAGCTTATGATTATGCATATGGTAAAGTATGTCATGGATGTATGTTAACAAAAAAAAGAATATGTGTAGATACATAATATGGATTCATAACATAGATGCATGTTTATATTCCCTATGGAATATTTGGTAAACAATTGAAGATAACTTAAGTTTGAGACCATCATAGATAGTGATGGATATGCAATAAGGAAGTTGCATGCTGAAGGAGTTCCCTGTGGAGGAACTGTGTGAAGATTCTGTCAGGAGAATAAAGTCACAACCTTAATGACTATTGGGAATTGAGAAATGGGATGCAAGCATATATATATATATATATATATATATATATATATATATATA
>JZKD02S1672687.1:2164243-2182897 GCA_000966675.3 Picea glauca | reverse complement strand
CATGTTGATGTATCCAAAAGGTTAGGGTGAGCCTAACCAAGGCTGCTCAAGGAAAAGAGCAGGAAGATCCCAACAGGGAGTAAATTGCAAAGAAAAGAAAGGGAAAAGAGGAAATACTTTTCTCACTTAAAAAAACAAAAAGAACTCTGAATTGCTTACAGAGTTGTAGGTCTTAAAAGAGAAGTTGTGGAAACCAGTACAACTGGTAAAAGAAAAATATACCCCTAAGTATGGTTAAATGAATAGGTGTGGATGAGTCATGTTAAGTAAATCTAGTAAGGACTTGGAGTAACTCAGATGGACTGAAAGTCCCAGATTGTGTAGAAGGAGTTGGAAGGGGGGGAGAGCCCTTAACTCCTTTCTGGTTGTATATTATATTTTCTTTGGAATGATAAACTTTTGTGCTGATAAAAGGAAATGTTTTGACACCATAGTGATGATGGTTGTATGAATGTAGAAAAAATTGAGAATTGTCTGTGTTGCACTCATGAAACCTTAAAGATAATGGGATGAAGTGCTTATCTGAAAATGTTTTATTGACTAGAATGCTATAATACATGCATTTTTATTTTACATAAAAACTAATATATTTATGATGTATGGCATGTGTAGAAAGGAATTGGAGCTATTGAGAAGGACAGTTTCCAATTATGGGCAACCCCAAGCAAAGGATGAGTATGAGAAGGTTGTTTTTAAAAAGATTGTTGAAGGGACTTTAAAAGTCCCCATAAAGCACCATTGATGAGGTAATATCAAAGAGGGTTCCATCATCCAGAGCAGGTATAAAAATTTCCATACCTTTTTTTCATAAGGCATGAGGGAATTTGGTAAGAATCCCTTCTGAAAAGATTTCATTATCTTAAATATATATAGATAATTGTGAGTGGTTGTTGTATGCTATTGCTACCCAAGCGAGGTAATATTTAGGAAAGAAGAATATGAACAATAGAGAGAGGAAGTATATGCCACTCAATGATGAGTTATAATCCTTGCAAGAAAATGCATGAGTAAAGAGTACCATGGGTACAATGACCAATCTAGGGAGATTGTGAATAAAGGTGCTCATAGTTATCACATTACATGGAATTACTTCAAGGAAATACATGTTTGCATAAAGGGCAGACAACGGATTTTCCATTGAGGATGGAGAACCTTCCAATATTTTACTTACATTATATAGGTTTTAAGGAAAAGTAAATTTGGGTGGCCATGAGTGTTGGAACCATGGTTACTAATGAAGTAAGAATGCTTGGGTGCATTCAAGAGAAACTTATAGTTTCATATGTGCTGATTTGGGATCATGATCAACCTGTAGTAGGAAGTACAATCCTTCTACAATAATGAATGAGAATGAATAATCCCTATGGTGAAGAAGTTGGTTAATCTTCGACACACCATGGAAAAGTGCTTTTCATAAAGTGTGGAAAACTTGAAATAATTGCAAGGGTGCATTGGGTGTGAATGTGGCCATGAATATTGGCACATTGATTAATGACATTTAATATTTGAATTACATTTGGAAAATTCAGTATGTTGAAAGGATTATTACATAAATAATAATATTTCATTTTTTCTTTGTACCCTTGAATAGATGAAAATGACTTGGACTGTTAGTATGCATCATTTGAAAATATAATTTGCATGGAAACTAACACTTTGTTTGGCTGAGGAATGTTGAAGTTGCAAGAAGGAAAAAAAAAATGGGAGGGGTATTGGATATGGCAGCGTTGTAAGCCCATAAGAAATACAAATTTCCTATTGAGATAAAATTCTGTAAGAAGGAAATTCCCATACTTGTGAATTTGGTTCTTGTGCAGAACATATCCAAAAATAAATGTGGAAATTGCAAAAATCTGCAGGTGACAGATTTGCAATAAAATTCTGAATTTGAAATCGATAATAATATCTCATAAATTTCTGTATACCTGTGACACATGTGAAAATAAAAATATATGTCTAGGGAGGACATATGAAGGCTGTCAAAGATGGAAAGCATGAAGGGTGGCTATTGTTGAGACATGAAAACCTTGTGGTAAGCCATGATCACCTAGAATATGTTTTGTTATGGAAACACAAGCCGGAGGGATGCCTTGGCAGATCAAGTCTGAGGGATGCCTCGACTGTAAGGCTCAATGAAGTCTTTATAACTATTCTTGTGTGAGAAATCCTTGGCAAGGAAAGATGGATCTGCCAAAGAACTGTATAGCAGAGAAGGGGATGCCTGAGGCTAGGCCTGGAGGGTGAGCAACCGTAAGGAAGATGAGACTTTGAAAATTCTCATACACTATTGATGGGAATCATGCACACAATGGGTATGTCCAAGAGAAAACAATGGGCCAAGATAAAAAGATAGCCATCTGGATACAAATCCATGAACTGCACAGATAAGTATCATGCTACATTGTGAATTTTTTTTTTCTCTTCCTCTTGAATTTTGAACAACAGTAAAATGTTTTCACATGAAATTGTGATTAATATGCTTGTGTCCAAGACTATTGAAGGCAGGTGATGAAGGACAAGAGTCTGAAAGGGCTTGACCTAGAAATAGGATCAATATTTCTGAAGCAGTTGAATGACAAAGGCCTGACATATGTCATTGAGAAAGAACACCGATGACAATGTTCCTTTTAAGGGGAGGGGATTCTAAAACCCCGTTTTCCCTAGCTTGTAATTAGTCATTAATTATGATCACCATGCTATGGCATGGGAACAATGTAAATGTATATTTTTTTTAGATTGCCAATGATAGACTGTGGGGGTTAAGCCTTGAAGTACTGGCCATGATATTACTAGAGGAAAGAAATGGGAAAACTATGGAAAGGGTTCATTATGTCAAATGACCCCAAAATTCTATTTGATGAGGATAACAAACCTCCTATGATTCCCAAGGATAGGAATAAGTTAATGAAGAAAGTACTAGTGGTTGGAGCATCAACCACCCCATGAATGGAAGCATGATTTGATTGAATAATGTCAGCCTGAAGTACCACAGAGTCTTGGATACTTAGGTTGACCTGAGTTTCCTTTTGACAAAAGGAACATGACATGTCCATAACCTTCCTACGAAGGACATGGGTGAGGAAATACAAGTAGAAGACACACCAAGGAAGAGGCGCACGTGAGAGGCTTTGCATAGAGAAGGAGAGACACCTAAAAACATACAGAGAAGAGAGGAGAACAAATGAGGATCTCCAGCTGAGAAAAATATCTCTAAGAATATTACAGGAGAACATGAACCGAGTAAGAGAATGCAATCTTGATGCTGAGGAGGCATCTGATAAACCTCACAGAGATAGTGGCAAATAAAGAACCTATGAGAAACTATGAAAGTTCCCTAGTGATATCATGGCTTGGAACGAGGGTGGCCATAGCACTAAGAATGAATTCCTTTGTGCCTATGGTTGGGTGAAAAGGAGAACACCCAAAATTATTCAGTTGGTGATCGACTATAGTAGATAAGTATTTGTATGCCCCGTATACTAGAATAGAATCGAATGATTTGATTATCTGTAAAGGTGATAACTTGTGCCTTGCGTGCAATAGATGATAATGGTGTTTACCATCCTTCTGTAAACTATTGTGTTTGATTTACTGTAAGGAAACAATCTTGACCTCTGGGCTAGTTGGAAAGACCCTCGAGGTGTTTTCCCCAAGGAGTTACCTCACAGTTCTAGAGTTGGAGCAGACTTCTTGGGACTGCCACAGTCTCGTTAATTCCATGAGATTACCCTGCCCTGTTTCAGAACTCAAAGTTCTACGAACTATAAAGGCACTTCTTTTAAAGATGTAGCCTAAGAGACCATATGCTCGTGCCCATGACCTTAACCAAATCTCAGCTAAGGGTAGATATTATGTCTTGAGATTCATTAGTGGGTCCATATGACTAGGGTTTGGGAACCTTGCGCTAGTTCGAAAGGAGCTATCTCTTAATGGCTTCAGAGCTCTGGGAGATCGAAGCTTTGAGATGTTAAAATTCATTACCGCCAAACTCCCAAATGATAGTGTCATGAATTGATGAGGGTCGTAGATTTGGGGATGGCTGAGAACTATCCCAACTTTCAGTTCTACACTATAGTCACCCCAATGTTGACTGCTTCGAGAGAACATGGGTGTTGTAACGTCAAAACCACCGAAGGCCAGAGTTGTGAAGCAACATGAACCGTGGATATAAGGATCCTTCGAAACCCCTCTCGACTGTCAGATCGATCCTAATGAAAATATGGCGTCAAGTTCTTCAGAAGATTCCTACTTTGGGAGGTTTAACCTGTGAGTGAAAGAGAATATCGTTGGAGTGCCAAAGGCCAAAATGACATAACATATTAATGTCACCCAGGGTGACATGGACTCATCGTAGGTGTAAAATGTGTCACCCCGATTTGAAGATTTCAAAGATCCCAGATGTCAAATGGAATTGGGCACTTGGCACCAAATCATCAGGCCAAGTGATTCCCTTGTCTTCTACCAAATGTTGTATGTCCGACCTAGGCCATGGCCAACCTGGTGTTGACCACTTTGGGAGCAATAAAAAAATTACATGGACAAAATCCCAAATACTGAAGTTGTGAAGCGATGAGGGCCATTGATCTAGAGGAACTTCAAAACCACTCGTGACCGTTGGATATATTCCTCAGTCAATTCATCTTTGACCTACTCCAGGAGCAAGGAGGAGGTTATGCTATGAATCCCCCGAATGCTTGAGTTACAAAGTGATGCGAACCGTAAATTTGAGAATGCATCGGGATCCCTCCTGTCCATTGGATCTAGGTTGTAGTCAGTACTTCGACAAAGTCCTGCTTTGGGAGAGTGGAGCGACCATAACGCGGGAACCTCCGAAGGCCAAATTTTCAAAGTGATAAGAGCCATATATCTGTGGATCAACATGGATCGACCCTACCCGTTATATTTAGGCCATGGTCAACTTGATGCTAACCAAATATGGGATTCATGAGGACATTTCACCACAAAACACCCTAAGGGAGAAGTCCTGAAGTAACAAGAGATGTATATCTACAAATCTACATGGACAGATCCCGACCGTGAAATCTAAAGGATGTCAATCTAGTGTGATGTGGCAAGTCGACATCACCAAGGTGGGGTGGACCCACGATCCATGTGACACATGTCACCTAGATATGGCTAATTCATAGACCCCTTAGGCCTATTCGAGCATGACATGTGTCACCCCCTATTGAGGACATGTGTCACCCTTGGTCCTCGTCGAGTGTCAGCTTTTGATTCATGTCTCCTAGACAACATGGTTGGTGACGTGTTAGATACCCCAAGAGTCTCTATAACTTCGGGATTTTGGAATATTTGGGGCATGGCACAATATAGGAACGTTCAACGTAAAATGATGAACGTCCATCGCCGAATGGCTAAGAACACATGATGAGATTTCTGAACTCCGGGAGTTTGGATAATTTCGAGAGTTTGGAATATTTGGGTGCAGTATAGTACAAGGATTTTCAACCAAGATCATCGATCACCGAACACCGAAGGTTCAACGATGATCATCGATCGCCAAAATGATAAAAGTGTAAGAAGTCGACCGTCGATTGTTGACTGTCAAACATCGAAAAGGGGATGTTCAACGTAAAACTCCAAACATCGATCACTGAATGGCTAAGGCCACATGGTGATATTTTTGTAGTTTGGGAATTAGGAAAAATGAGTGTTCAACGCCGAACGCCGAAGGCCCCAGGGTGAAATCATGAAGATGGGTGTCTATTTTGCTTGTTTTATGAGAAAAAAAACTATATTTTCACAAGTTCTTCAACTTTCGGTATACAAAAGTATTTTTTTATTTAGAATTTCACTTTACAGTAAAAACAAAACTTGTGAAGAATTTTGTTAGATTTCCACAGACTATTTACAATTTTTATTTATTGAGATTTGATATGTCAATTTTACAATTGTTTGACAGTATGTTCCTTAAACATAAAAGGAATGATAATGAGTTATTCCCCCCCCCAACAAAGTATCTATTATTAAACTTTTGTTTTTAACAAATGAAATATACTGCAACAATCTATATAGACTCTATTTTATTATGACTGTAATTTTGAATCTAACGATTGAATATTATAATTTCTAGAATTTTTTGATGTTGACCAAGATGAAAACATTGCATATTTTAAAGACATGTTTTCCCCCACCTTGTATATATCTTCATTTTTACTTCAAAGTAAAATCTAAAAATACCCTTTTGAAAAGAACAGTTTAAGGATTCTGAATATATTTTTTTCTAGATTTTTCACTGTGCATTTTTAGAGATACATATATTTCATTTCATTGAATCATAATGTCAGTTGAAAATATTATGCAGTTATTTTAAAAAAAAAATAACGAAAATTAGAAAAAAATAATGAAAATGAAAACAAATTATATCCATTGAAAGTAGATTCAATTTTGCAAATGTTGGTATCAATTTCGAAACTAAATTCTGAGTATTTGCAAGAGTCTGCAACCTTTGAATTTCAAGTAAGCTAGAGGGAATTATTAGGTTGTTGCAAACAATCCCATTTGATAGTTTTCGGCCGAAAGAATTTTTTTTTCGGCCAAAACATGTAATTCTAACAGAATCCGCTAAAAGTAAATGATTTCCTATCTTTTCGACCAAAACAAACTTTTTTTGGCCGATAGGTGGGTGAGAGAATTCCATCGGCAGGAAACAATGAAGAGACATGTCGTATCGTTTCAATTCGTGCCAAATCTTATAAATACGCTTTCAACCGAAAAAATTTAACACAATTCATTCACTTGTTTCATGGTTTTCTATAGCACCCAAACAAAGTTTCAAATCATCTTTTTTCGTTTTTTTGAACAAGGTAATTTATGTTTTGAATGCAATTTTTATTTTTAATTTTTTTTTAAGTTCAAGTTTTTATTGGAATAACAATTTATATATTGAAAGCTAAATGTTGAACATTTTTTCAACGTGAAGCCTTTGTTGAACATTAAATTATTGATATATTTTTTTAATAATTTTTGTGACAATGAACTTTTTCTGAGACTATTCTGAAATGTTGATTTTTCCAAACTTTTTTACAGATAACTATACTCATGGGAAACAAAAGTTTGCGCAAGAGAAAATTTGATCACACTCTATGTAACATCCGGCTCTTCAGGACACCCGATGTGACTTATTCTTGTGGAAACTTGTGTGCAAGTGATCTGGTTCACTATATGATTGACTTGTTCGATTATTGAGCATGATGATGTTTGTGGATTTGATGATATATTATTTTATGCTATTTATATTGACAGGTGCTATTTACTGGTTTCATGAGTGTGAAGGATTCTAGACATTTGAGGATGCCGATGACATCGATGGATCTCCTTGGACTCCGGATCGAGTCAGGGAGTGGATGGTTATTGTTTGACTATTTTGATATTAAATACATATGTACATATGATTATATATTATGATGTTGATTGTTATGGCTGACATGATTCGTTGATGGATGCAGGCTGACGATAGCTTACCGACCATACTCACATTTGGAGTAAAGGGATCATGCATGTCAACCGAAGACATTGAGGGAGGAGAGGTGTGGCAGGATCCCTGCCACAAACTACTAGCACTCCCATAGTGGTTCAAACTGTAGGTTGAGACCCGGGATGCCGTGAGGGAAGACTATGAAAGTCGCTCATGATGATTCTAAGGGGCGCGCAATAAGGTAGGGTCCTTATTCCTTAGAGGCCCTTATTCTCCCACAAGATCACCTGAGGGAGTATTGACTCCCAAGGTTTGACATCTACCAAATTCAGTTAAGAGGTGAGTGGCACCCTTGGAGCACGTAGTGTGTTTTGAAGGGCATGTCACACAAAGAAAATGGAAAGAGGTGAGTGGCACCCTTGGAGCACATAGTGCGTCTTGAAGGGAACGTCACACAAAGAAAACAGAAAGAGGCGAGTGGAACCCTTGGAGCACATAGTGCGTCCTGAAGGGCACATCGTGGTTTTTTAAATAGTAAGTTAATAAACCTTATGCCTCCTTAGGACCTAGTCGGCCTTAAAATGAATGATGTGATAAGTAAAGTTTAATAACAAATTTTCCCTTAAAAACTGTCACCAAGCCTAGTGAAATTAAAACCTAGATCTAAGTAGAACATGTGGATAAAGAAAAAAAATTAGATAAACATGTAACAAGAAGGGGGGTAAGAAATTCAAACTTTAAGTATTAAAGTAAAAATTACAATGGAGGATTGAATTTATTAAAGGGTAAACAGTTGTTTTTATCTACATTGGTTAAATTGATTTTTTTAGTTATAAATCAAAAAGGGGGAAAATTACAAAAAAGGGGAAACTTAAAAGAAAAGGAAACTTAAAGAAAAAGGGAAATTTAAAGAAAAAGGGGAATGCCCAACTTAGTACGGAATCTAGCCTTTGGGACTTTCTATTTATGAACTGTCTATTTATGAACTCAACTAAAAATTAAGTAAGGTGTAAGTCATTTAAGAATTGTAAGGGAATATTGGGACACCGATGAGCGTTTAGGAACGATTTTAGGTGGGTGAGGGAAATATGAATATTTGATTAATTAATAAATTGATTTTCTGCTGCAACTAAGGGATCGGACGACATGTGTATGGGGGAGGTTTTTCCTAATTAAATAAATGAAAAAGGAATCTAATGAGGGTTTGGGAAACTAATGACTAAGAAACTCTATAAAAAGGATGGCGTAGAAGGAGTATGGAGCACATTTGGCTTGCGTAACATTACGTTGCTGAAATTTCATCTTGACTAGACTTTCTCTTATGGGATTTGGGATAGCCAACTCGGGTAACGAGTGGTAGCTTGAACTTGCAAGGCGATCTAGGTTATAGCATTCTCTGGTATCATGTGCATGGCCCCTTTGCTGCTTGGGGGGATTATGGGGAAGTAGAGTACTTTAAAAATAAAATAAAAATTCATAAATGCCTAGCCTCACTTGTTTTCTTCAAAGGAATTTCAAAGTGTTAAAAAAATGTGAATAAATATTTAAAGACAATGTCAAAACAAAACACTTTTACGGACAACTATATAAGAGAGAAATTTGTTTTGTGAGCACCATGATTGCTTGGATTGGATATGATCAAGCACAATTAATTTAATCTAGTGCCTTTAAATAGTTGATACGTGAAGAGTCCTAGTAGTTAGCTTACACTCACACCCTTGAATAAAGTCATTGTCGATTGTTTTAATTAATTGATTATCTCACATCATTGATTTGGTTTAAAGGTGTAAGTGGTGGAGTTGTTAGACTTATTGCACACCCTAAACTATAGTATGATGAATGAGGGTTGTAGACTTTAGATGTCATGCGCAAATGAATTTTGTTGATGAATGATAGAGTCCCGATGATTAGATTTCCTCATGCTTGGATTAAATGGATGAGTTCTTGATCTTGGGATCTTGCAACATGATTATAAATTAATTTTATCCCTTGTGCCATGGTTTATGTTGTGTTAAAGTAATAAGATTATTGGCGCTCAAATATTGATGAAGTTTGATTAGTTATGTGATTGGATTCCCTTGCGCGATGAAAATAAAGTTGACTTTTCTCGAGTGCTACGGGTTATTTGGGGGCATGTTTATTTGTTTGGCCATGCATCATTAAACCAATGCTGACATTGAGTTATGTAGTTGTTTTAGACTCGCACACGACTTTTTTAATGTAAGAAAGATTGCTTAGACTACTGGTGCTCTTGGAGTTTTGTAGATAATAACGTATGTAGATTTCAGTCTCTAGTGCACAGTGGAATTTTTATGATGGATGACTGTATCTTGGGATTGGGCCTTGTGCCTCGAGAATAACTGACAATATCTTGTGCCTTGGTTTAATTTGGTCTCTATGTGTTATGCGAATGTTTACTCGTGTACCTTGTTTTTCTGTGATATTGCATGGATACATGTTCGTTAAGCACGACAATGATGGTTCATATTTGCGTTATTATTGTTGTTATGCGTTAAGTTGTATCTTGCTACTTTACAATGTGGGTCATTTATGTCGCGATTAATTGAGATGAAATTTTCCTAAAGCAGCTTTAAAAACCAATTTTTTTTTAACCTGTTGTACATCACTTTGTTGTCATAACGGCGAGGCCGTTACATATGGTATCACAGTGGGTTCAACCCTTTGTTTGTGGATAGCCATGCATTCCACTAGAGTATACACTTAAAATTAATCACTTAGCACTAATTAAATCTTTAACCTGTTTGTGAGTTACTCATGGTTAGAGGATGTTGCGAAGGTTCGTGACATGGTTCCTAGGGAGGAGGTGTGATGCCTCTAGTAGCACCTATGCTAGAGGGGTCCAACCCCCAAGGAGAAGAACATGTCTTGAACATGAGAAATTTTTTGCACAGGATGCATTGGGTTTGACATGATGCTTCCAGGGATTCGACAGAGGAATGGAAAAATTGTATGTACTGAGCTAAGGCCAGGGCACCTGTATCCCTGAGGGTCTGCAACGTGCCCTATTCAGTACTGGTAGCATTCACAAGTAACTCTAGAATATTATTTTCCCTCTTCACGAATTCCCCAGAGAGCTTAGTCACCGAGGAATGGTGGGAGAGAAAGCATGGTGCATCGTGCTTATCGGTTACGGCCTCCAACATGAAGGTCTGTGTAGGTGGTATTCAACTAAAGAGGAGCACTCGTATATGGAGAAAAATGCTCCTACCTCAGCTAAACATGACCGTCAAAGTCGTGTTAGGGAAACAATTCAAGGAACGGTTTCGGGAGAAGTATTTATTAGAGGAATTCATTGAGCTCCAGCTCGATGAGTTCAACACCTTATGACAGGGTGGTCGTATAGTGCCAGTTTATGATTCCATATTTTGGAGTTAGTTTGGTATGCCCCACATTTGAACACGAAGAATCTTGGGATCAACAAGTTCATGACTGAGGTAAATAAATGCCAGGATGAGCACCAATTCACTATTCTTGAGGTGTCTAGTGCCCTCGTCAAATGAACTCTTAGTATTTGTTAGACCCCGATGCTATGGAGAGCTCTAATTCTAGTACCGTGCTGAAAGGATTTAGGTAAGGGAATTTGATAGGATGAGTTAAGATTCATAGTTGTAGCTTTGGTTACCAACCAGATGGTTGGAGGAAGGGGTATGATCGATCTCTTTAAATTGGAGATAGTGTAATGAAGTCCGACCTACATCACGATCTTAAGATATTATGATAACATGGTCAGTACAGACTAGTGGGAATCGCATGATGCGATACTCAATGGTAAGATGAGGTGGTTGAGTTGGACTGATGATAAAGGATAGATAAGTGTGATTATAGGAAGAAAGCGAGGAGTATCCCTGAATTTCATTTCTTCCCTACAACTACAAGTGAGCACACGAAAGGATGCTAGTTATATGCATACTTAGTGCTAAACATCAAGGGTACGTCAGAAGGATTAGAAGACCTTTCGGTAGTACGAGAGTTTGCGAACATGATTCCCCAGAGAATTACCAGGTGTGTCACCCGAACCCAAGATGGAATTTACCATTGACATAAAACCTAGAACTGAACCAATGGCAAGAAATCCTTATCGGATCTTGACCCCCGAGTTATAGGAGTTGAAGGGAAACTGAATGAGTTGATGGACCTAGGACTTATGTCCCAGTGTATCACCATGGGGTGTTCCTGTTAATTTCATACAGAAGAAGGATGGGTCGTGGAGACTCTGCTTGACTACTGTCGAGTATTTCTTGACAAGAATAAGGTTCAAGGAGATATCAATGAAAACACCAATACTAAAGGTCCCTGGCATGGACGAGGATTTATTAGTATGAAATGATGCATCGAAGGAAGGCTTAGGCAGAGTCTTGATGTAAGATGGTCTAGGGATTACTTACATCTCGAGGAAGTTAAGAAATCATGAGGAGAACTACGCGACACACGATTAGGAGTTGTTAGTGATAGCGTATTCCCTGAGAGGGTAGAGAAACTACCTGATTGGATGAAATTTTGAACTAAAAATGGACCACTGTGGTTTACAACACCTTTTTACACAAAATGACTTGAACACATGCAAGGGTGTTGGTTAGAACAACTTATCAATTATGATTTCAAGATTTCCTACTTAAAAGGAATAGTGAACAAAGTGGTAGATGTGTTGATTCAGAGACCACACATATTTTTAATGATACCTCTTCAAACAAATCTACGTGAAAATATTCTAACTGTAGTGCGACGTTGACTGGTATAAAGAGGGTAAGTAATTTTTTGGACAAGACACCACGTTGGTACCAAAATTGAGGGATACTGTGGACAATGATGGATCCTTGAGATGTAATAATTGGATTTAGTTACATCCCAATGATGAATTGATAAGTTTTGGTATTATGCGAAGCTCATAGAGAAGTGTACATGGCTCATCTATGAGTCATGAGGATGAGGACCGACCTTAAGCTCTTATTCTTCTGGAAGCGATAAAGGCGAAACATCATCAATTGCTTGGCGAAATTTCTAGAAGGTCGGCAAGTGAACACTGAACATAGACATCCGACAGGATTGATACAGATACACGCCATTCTAGAATCGACATGGGAGGTTGTTTTGGTGACTTCACTGTTGAATTTCCGCTGACAACAAGGAGGCATGACCCGATTGTCTTGACAATTGACACTCTGATGAAGAGTTCACTTTTGTCCTTGTGCTTATGACACATCAGGCACCAAGTATAGCTAGATTTTATATCATCAAGATGTTGAGACTTTCATACATACCAAAGGAAGCATATCCAATAAGGGGTTCAGTGGTTGCAAGATGATTTTGGACAAGTTTCCAAAGAGGCCTTGGGAACACCACTAAACTTTAGTACAACTTGTCCTTGAGATAGACAGGCTGGCCAAAGGAACGAACCAATTTGGGAAGGTTTTGTTGCATATGTGTGTGTTGGACCAATGGAAACGTTGGGAATAGTTATGGCCACTAGCCAAGTTTTCATGCAACAACATCCATCAAGCATGATTAAGATGGCGCCATTAGAGTTTCTTTATGGGAGAATGTGTCAGATACCTTTGATATGGCATCGACTCAAGGATGGGGTCTTGGTAGGACCAGAAGAAATCCAAGAATTGAAAGAACAAATACAAACGATACGAAGGGGATGGACGAAGCACATGATCGACATAAGAGTTTTTTTATGGCATCACGTCGACCATAATTATGAAGGGCCTAACGACTATCCGTACCTCATTCTTGAGGCGTTGTGTGATGTTTATCTTGTATATTTATGTGAACCTAGGTCAGTGATCCTACGCATGTGATTGACTTGAGTTCTTAATGGATGTTGGTCGAGGGTGCACTCATGGCGGAGCCAATCTACATTCTGGGCCATCACATTCGACAGCTATGATGTCGAATAGTTGATCAGGTCAAGTTCCAGTGGGACAACTAAAGTTCGTACTCAACAACCTGGGAGGACGCATTTGATATGCATCAACAATTTCCATTTGGTTTGATGGCTAGAAATATTGATATTGTTAGACACTTTATTTAGGCACTTATATACTGTGAAACTTCGAGGCAAAGTTTAAAAAAAGAGGGGGTGTATGTAACATCTCACTCTTGAGCACACCCAATGTGACTTATTCTCGTGGACACTTGTGCAAGTGATCCGGTTCACTATATAATTTTCTGAATTGATTATGGAGCATGATGATGTCTGTGGATTTGATGATATGTTATTTTATGCTATTTATATCAACATGTGCTATTGATTGGTATCCTGAGTGTGCATGATTCTAGATGTTTGAGGATGCCGATGGCATCAATGGATATCCTTGGACTCTGGATCGAGTCAGGGAGCAGACGGTTATGGTTTGAATGTTTTGATATTACATATGTACATATGATTAGATATTATGATGTTGATTTTTATGGCTGACATGATTCATTGATGGATGCAGGCTGACGATATCTTGCCGACCAGACTCACATTTGGAGTATAGGGGTCACACATGACAACTAGAGACATTGAGGGAGAGGTGTGGCAACATCTCTGCCACAACCTACTAGCACTCTCGCCGTGGCTTGAACTGTAGGTTAACGATTACCTAGTTCGAGAGACCCATGATGCCGTGAGGTAAGATGATGCAAGAGCATCCGCACCTCGTCACGCGAGGCTGCACATGGAGAAAGAAGAGGACCGCAGAGTGACGCCATCGTCACGATTTTGACCATTTTGATGAGCGCCGCCGTTTACATAAAATCCCCTATATTTAGGCGTACTTGTATACTGAAATAGACCGCGAGCAGATAAGCTCTTGCCCTTGTACAACAGAGGCACTTATTATATTTAATGCAGAGAGAGTAGATTTAGTGCAGGTAGATAGGACCATTAAGTTTAGATTTGACAATTTAACTTTTGAGAGGGAAACGGGATAAAGACACCCTCCTTTGTATTATTTCATTATTGGCATTAGTAAGAGATTAGTATTAGCTGCAAGGAGAAGGAAGGAGAACAGGTAGAGAGCCGGTGGAAAATCCCCATGTTCAGATATTGAGTTAATAGAGGAAATTGATTCAAATTTTCATGGCTGCGATTTTTCTCTGTATACTATTAACCTTATGATGTTGTATGCTTGCTTCTTGTTATGCTTTCATTATATATGCTCCATATGTGATCTCATGGCAGATTAGAAATCTGGGGGAAAGGAGAGAATAAGTCTATTTCACTCCACTGATTGAACCAGGAAATTCCTCCGCATAGAGTGCGTAGAGAAGGTTCAATAGGAGAACGCTTATTCCCATCAACCCAGAGTGGCCCAGTTGAAATTCATCCCATGGATGTAATTATCCCTTGTATATTGTTGGGATTGTGTCTCTGCATTTTCGTTTCAGGTTATATCCTTCTTTCGTATGCGGTGTATGTGATTATGTGGAAGGACTAGAGAGAGTGAGTGGTTGAGAGAATGAGTTTCAATTGTTTCTCTGCTTAAGCCAGGAGATTCCTGCATCGAGTGCAGTTGAATACCTCCGCATAGAGTGCATTGAGGAGGCTAAGCAGTTGAACTTTCACTCTACTTTATTGAGAGTTGATTCGGGTTGTTCAAGCCGTGGAGAAGAGTGCAGGCCGAGTCTGGGTCTCAGTAGCAAGTCTGAGGGGAAGAAGGTCGGAGCTGTTGCGGGTGTGAAGTGACCAAGGGCCGAAAGTTATTGAAGATCGAGCACCAGGGAAGTGTTCGGAGAATCCTTGAAGGAGTCGAGGAACAAAGCTCAGGAGGGATAGCTCCTTTCCGTTCACTGAAGGAACAAGTTCAACAGAGGTCGCGCTGGACGAAGGTTGTGGAATTTAGATCTCTTCATAGAGGAAGAGAATCAGTGACTTGGATGGTCATGAAGACTCGTGAAGTCCCGTGGATCGTTGGATCAGGGAGAAGAAGTGAGGCGGTTAACCCTCAGGTGTAGGGAAAATCAGTTGCCATCGCATCTCGGCAAATCGGAGTTGGCGAGTGCAAAAGTTTCATGCACGTCGAAGTCGCGACACCCGATTTCCTGATTTAATCGGAGTCGTTGGTTACGGAGGGACAGGTGGCACGAATCCGGGGCATCGGGGTTATCGACATTCGGGGTTTCCAGTAGCAGGAACTTGGAGTCGCAGACCCGTGAACCGCGAAGTCCCGACGTGACGTGGTAACATGGGGCCCGAGAAACTTAGTGGAGGACAGGTGGCCTTACACCGGGAATCGGCACTTCAGAGCCCGAGGGTTTTGAAGCACGAGGACTCGACATCGCGGATAGCGATACCCCGAGGTTGACCGTTGATCATTCGGAGTCGGAATTTCGACGGTTGAGGGACGGGGAGAAGAGTCACGAATCTCGCGACAACGCGAGGCCCGATCTCCCGATTTCCGAGGGGAAGATCGCGTGGAGCATAACTGTGGGTAGGAGCCTCCCAAGGGAGTTGGAAGAGCTTGGACTCTTCGGGTCGAGGTTTTTTGAAGGTCCTGGTGGACGACCTGGCCGTCGAGGGTGCGGGTTGCGTCAAGTGTGGTATCAGAGCCTGGAACTTGTTGGGTATTTTAGGTGAAAAGAAGAGGAGCACCCCGATACACACGACTCGCGTCAGAGTTCTTTGCTTCCTGAAGCCGGGATAGAGAAGACAACATGCCGCCGCGAAGAGAAAGAAAGTCTCCTGATCGTGAGGACAGGGACGTGTGAAGGAGAGGCAGGAAATCAGGAAATCCAGCAGGGAACCCAGAGATGGAACGACAAATACAAGATCTCAGGGCGAGACTCGAAGATATGGAGGCCACCCAGAGGCGTGGAGCTGGTACAGTAGAGTTCAGCGATCCCGAGATTGAAGAGGAAGCTGGACACGACCAAGAAGAGGTCACTGCAGAAGATGCCTCAACAGAGAGGTTGATAAAAGCCATTTCGAGGATGAGCTCGAAGACGAAAATGGACATTCCCATCTATGAGGGAAGTCTAAATGCTGAGGAGTTGCTAGATTGGATCCGAGCATTGGACACCTACTTCGATTATGAAGACATCGAAGAGGATAAGAAAATAAGACATCCTGTCACCAAGCTGAAGGGACATGCAGCCTTATGGTGGGATGAGATGCAGGCAGATAGACATTCCAAAGGCAAACAAAAGATCAAAAGCTGGGATCGGATGATCGCCAAGATGAAGGCAAAGTTCATTCTGAGGGATTACCAGATCACCCTGTTCAGGCGCATGCAGAACCTAAGGCAGAAGATGATGATGGTGAAGGAGTACACCGAAGAATTCTACAGGCTCAACATTAGAGCTGGTCATCGGGAGAGTGATGACGAAAAGGTGGCGAGATATGTGAATGGCCTCAGATATGACATTCAGGATGAGCTAAGCTTGCTGACCATCCGCACAGTTGAGGATGCGTATCAGATGGCCCTAAAGGCTAAAGAAAAATTGAGCCGCAAGCAGGGTCAGCGAGGCCAAGGCAGAAGCCAGCCACGGGGAAAGGTTGTTGTTCAAGAATGAACACAGAAGCCCAGGGAGGATTGGAAAAGACCTCAGGGTAGAGCTGAGAGAGGCGGGACCTCACAGCAGAGACAACAAATTGCTAAGCTGAAGAGGCAGCAAGAGGATCAGCAGGGAGGATATGCTGACGCAAATACATTTCCTCGTACCCGAGGTAGAGGAAGAGGTAGAGGAGGAGTTATCACATGTTTCACGTGTGGTAAAGACGGTCATAAAGCCGTAGACTGTCCAGAGAGGAAGATGGACGGAGGTAAAGCTCACATCGCTGAGGCGCAGTAGAGGCGTGATGTTGAGGGCGAAGATGCAGATAGCGGAAGGTCGCTTGGGATGCATAAGATTCTTTTGACACCTAAGAAAGAGGTGGACAGCTCAGTGCAGCGGAGCAGACTGTTCAGGACGGCTTGCACAGCCAAGGACAGAAAATGCAAAGTCATCATTGACAGCGAGAGCACTGATAATCTCGTTGCCGCTGAGATGGTGGAAAAGATGGAGCTGGAGACAACTAAGCACCCGAGTCCATATAAGGTCTCATGGTTACAAAAAGGACACCGGGTAAGTGTCACTAAACAGTGCTTAGTTAGATTTAAAATTGGAAATTATCATGATGAGATTTTGTGTGACGTCATTCCCATGGATGTATGTCACATACTGCTGGGTAGACCATGGCAGTATGATAGAAATGTTGTTCATGATGGGAGGATGAACACATACACCTTGGAGAAGGACGGGAGACTCCATAAGTTGCTTCCGATAAAGGATAAGTATCAAGAAGTAAAACTGGAGGCAAATAACCAAATACTTCTCATGAGTGGGAAAGAGCTTCTCACCGAGCTGGAGAAGGGTGATGATCCACAGTTCCTTGTTGTCAGGAAACCGAGAGTTGTCTTGACAAGCACGAGGGTGGATGACTTGCCAGAGGAGATACAACAACTACTAGGAGAGTTCGCTGATATCGTCGTGGACGAACTACCTCGTTCGTTGCCACCGATAAGGAGTGTGAGTCATCATATTGACCTCATACCCGGAGCAAGCCTACCAAACAAGGCCGCGTATAGATTGACACCTCAGGAGAATGAGGAAGTCAAAAGGCGGGTTCAGGATCTACAGGATAAGGGGCTGGTGAGAGAGAGTATGAGTCCATGTGCCGTTCCAACGGTACTAAGTCCAAAGAAGGATGAAGGCTGGAGAATGTGTACAAACTCCAGGGCGATCAATAAGATCACCATCAGGTACCGGTTTCCATTGCCAAGAATGGATGACTTGATGGACTGCCTCAGTGGGGCAAATTACTTCTCCAAAATTGATCTCAAGAGCGGATATCATCAGATCCGGATGAGAGAAGGGGATGAGTGGAAGACAGCATTCAAGACAAACGAGGGTTTGTATGAATGGCTGGTCATGCCGTTTGGCTTGACAAATGCACCCAACACTTTTATGAGGCTGATGAATGAAGTCCTACGGGAATTCATTGGCAAATTTGTTTTGGTGTACCTGGATGATATTTTAATTTTCAGTAAAACCAGGGAAGAGCATTTAAAGCATCTAGCCACGGTGATGAGAAGACTACAGCAGGAGAAGCTGCTGATCAATTTGAAAAAATGCTCGTTTATGCAGATGGAACTCATATATCTGGGGTTCGTTATTTCGGCAAATGAATTGAAGATGGATCCTGAGAAAGTGAATGTGATCAGGAA
>JZKD02S1672687.1:2121691-2139685 GCA_000966675.3 Picea glauca | reverse complement strand
CAAGAAGGAATATTTAAATGATAAAGTATTGGAGAACTTTCTATTCATGGAAAGTGGTTAACCCTAAAATAAGGAAAATAGGTTAAATAACCTAGAAATGGGTTAAGTGACCTAGGAGACAAAAGTATAAATAAGAAACTAGGATCTCTTGTGAAATGTACATTTGGTGAGAATCCTTTTTGTGGATCAATGGAGAGCTTCTTGAGATTATGTTGTGGAGTATTGATGGAGAGCTTCTTGAGAATTATTGGTGTGGATATCTTGAGCATGATTGAAGATCTATTCTGAGGAAGAGAGAGAGAGGAGGATCTCATGGATGCATCAAAGTTTCGGCAATGTCAGAGATCTTGACGAAAAAATTCTTGGAACTTCAGAAACCCTATTTTTTGAGTTATATGTGGGTTGTCTGTGCTTATGGTGCATATACATTAAGGTACACACATGCTATCTAAAGACAGGGAGTGTATGGTGGATAAAATGGTGAAGACTTGTGTTTGAGATAGTGGCAAGCTCTTGGATGATTAGGCAAGTTCCAGATCTGCATTCTATGGTCTTAGATCTATCACTAAGACACTGGTATAATTACATTATTGTCTTTATGAATACTATTGTTCGATGTGATGGGAATTATTAGGGAATTCTTGGTATGGCTTCTATGATGTGGTTCAGTTTAGTTGATTTTGTTAATGGAGTGATCAATAATATTGTGATTCATTGGTGACATGATTTCTATGGTATACTAGATGTTTATACATGTTTGAGATAGCATTTATATTGATCTATTGTGGATCATGAACAAGCTATTGCAGAGATTGGAGATGTTGTGACTGGATGTGGGTTAGTTTGAATAGTGGAAGACAAAAGAGAAATTGATTGCAGGTTGTAGAGGATCTGAGCATGTGAAGCAAAGCAAAACCTTAGTTTCTCAGAAGCACATGCATGTTGCATTATACACTGTCTGCATGCACACACAGGCTGCAGTGAGCCAGGACATGTACACACATGGGCTGCACTACTAACAGGTCACGTACCTGTTGATAGATTGATATCCGTTGAGGTTTGTTTCCTCATCACAGATTGTTGTCCATAATAAAAAGAAAAATTGTACATACATCTTGTGTTCTTTGTGTTACTCGTGGTGATGACTTATTGATGATATGTGTTGTTTATATATGCTACTGATATATGTTCACAACTAACTGGTTATAAATGACAACAATGGGTAATGAATAAATGTTGAATGTTAACTAAGGAGTCTTATGTGAAGAGGGAAGTTTTGGGTAAAAGAGCCCCACACTCATTCACCTGCCCCCTCTAAGTGTGGTACGTGTGTCCAAAAATTGGTATCAATGTGGGCCTTCACTACAAGCCTTAACAAGATTGAAGGAGATCCATAGACACACAAATGGATGATTAAGTTCCAATCCTTGATGAGGAAGACTATTCTACTTGGAGAATAGAGATGAGATTATATTTGAAGACAATGGGAGAAACTATTTGGAAGGCAACCATTGGTGGATTGGTTCCATTGAAGAACAAGTCAAACTTTTCATCTCAAAGGGAAGGAAAGAAGAATGATGCATTGGCTCTCAAGACCATTCTTAGTGGACTCTCAAGCCCTATTAAAGAGAGCATGGGACAATGCACTTCCACCAAGGATCTATGGATAAAGATATAGGAGACATATCAAAACAAGAAGGAGAAGGAAGACCACTCCATCAATATCATCAAAAGTAAAGAGTCATAAAAAACTCTTGAATGCATTGTTTCTAAATGTGATTTTGAAAACATTTCAAGTTAAGATAAAGAATCAAGTGATAATAGCACAATGGAAGATCTTGAAGACATTTCAAATGAAGGCAAAAACTCATGTGATGGTGTTGGCAAGAAGGAAGATATTGAAGGTAAAGAATCTCCCAAGACTCTTGATTGCAATGATTCAAAGTGTGATGATGTTGAATTTTTCTCAAGTGAAGAAGATGATATAGAAACAATTTGTGTAAATTTTGATGATAGTTATCCCATGGAAAGAATAGAATAAAATCTATTAGAACTTCAAAAGTAAATTGAAGAGGGTTTATACATGTATAGTAGTGATCATTTTTATACACACTATAACTATCTTTCAGATAACACTAAGAAGTTTATTAGGAGGAGTCAAAGGTACATCTTGAAGTTAAAGGGAATGCTCAAAGAACAAGAAGAGAGTTCTAGATTAGAAGAAAAGGAAGAAGAGACCACAAGACTAAAGAATTGAAAATAAGATATAAATGTATATGATGAGATTAACAAAAGTTTTGAAACCATTGTCCATCTCAAGACCCAAATTGAAGAAGCCAAAATAATAGAGGAACTATTGAAGATTCAAATAAATGAGAAGGAAGAGTCATGTTGTAAGCTAGAAGTTGAAATTTTTGACCTTAGAAAGAAGGTAGAGAAGTCAAACAAATTCTTGAATAGCTCAAGAATCTTGGATGAGATATTGGAAAGTCAAAGACCATCATGTGATAAATCAGGTCTTGGATACAAGGGAGAAGATACACATGCTGAAGCAAGCACCTTAAAGAAGCATGAGGTAAGTCCATCAAAGAAGGAATACAATGTTGCAAAACAACCATCTACACAAGACAAAGAAGATTTAAAAAGAACAAAACAAGGAAGACATCAAGAAGCTACTTTTGGGACACCAAAGAAAAGGTATGAAAGTATTTTTCATGGGCATTGTTATTAATGTAATGGATATGGTCACAAAGCTTTTGAATGTAGATCTTATGAAAGGAGATATAATGAAATATTCTATAACACCACAAGGTGTTGGAGATGTGATCAAGTAGGACATATTTCTATTCACTGTAACTCCATGAGATGCTACAGCTGTAGTGGATTTGGTCACAAATCCTAGGAGTGCTAGAACACAAGAAGAAAGTCCATGATGAGAAATTCACATAGCATGGATAGAAGAAGGAATGAAGTAAGAAAGGGAGACATATTTGAAAAAATGGATTCTCAAAGCTCAATTTCTGAGGATAAGGGTCATCTACAAAAGTCGGTGAAGAAGACAGAGCAGCCAAAATAGAATGAAAGACTGAAGGGAAACTTAAGTAAGACATCTAATGAGGCATACACGGGTGACAGTGGTGATAGTCATGTACATACACTGGCTGAACTTGAATAGGTCACATACACACGTTCTCTGTTGTGAAGAAGGATGCATATATGTGGTGAAGCCTAAGAAAAAGGGCTGTGCACATGGGTTGTAGCTTGATGTGATGGTATAACTCTATGTTGCAGGGTCTGACATTGTTTATTGTAGGTTCTGACACTATTTGGTGTAGGTTTTCATGGTTCTAAGTTAGATCACACAAGGTTATGATATAAAATAAATCTTGGGTGCATGGCACTAACCCATGAGTATGTATTGATGTTGATCAAATTCTCATCTATTGGATTATGTAAAATAATATGTTGGGGTACATGGCTAGTACATAATTGAAGTTTCATCAATATATCTTATGATGTATTATTGGAAGCATTTGGTATTGTTGGATATCATGATGCATGCATTTTTCATGTGGTTGGACTATATATTGGGACATGTAGTTGGTGATTTGAGTTGATAGTCATGTTGTACATCATTGGGAGTCATAGCTTGTTGATGCATGGCTTATATATTTTCTTGGTGCAAGTAATGATGCATGATGGTACACTCATGGATGGTATTTGTTTAACATATTGGTAGATGCACATGTTGGCATATGATCGATACATTTCATGGATGATATATTTGGCACATTGTTGATGTACATGGTTGATGTACATGGGTGTTGTGCATGGTGGGAACATTTTGGTACATGATATACTTGGTTGATATATTGTTCATGATTCTCTATTTCATTGATGACATATCTTTTGTTTCATGATGTATGGTATGGCACAAGTTTGATGCATGAACAAGTCCAAGGATCATCATATGGTAGAATATTTTTAATCTTGTAGAGAATATAGGGGGAGACATACCCTTAAGGGGAGTCATTCTTCTTCCCATAATTCTAGGAGGAGCGATGTTCACAGGGGGAGTATTTTTGATGTATATTCAACATTACATCGGAGTGATATCCCTTGTTCAAAAGGGGAGAGATTACTCAAAGGAAGATCAAAGGAATTCAGATAGGGGGAGCATGAGATCAACCCCAAGGAGAATGCAAGAAGGGGGAGAAACCCCAAGAGGAGAATGGCCCTTTTCCATTGATGTCAAGGGGGGAGAGTTAATCACATTGATGTGATTGATGTTTATTTATGGGGAGAGATAGTCACATTGACTATTGATGTAGAGGATGCCTTATCTACATGTTGACATCAATAATTGGTAATTGGTGTTGACATCAATGTTGGTATTTCCATCAATGCCAAAGGGGGAGATTGTTGGATCATGTTGTCATTGATGCCAATGGTTTGATTATTTGGGAGATTGTTGGATCATATGTCATTAATGTAAATGGTTTGATTGATTAATGTAAGTAATTGATTGATTGATGATTGTCCTTGATGAGAATGATATATGTCAAAGTGGAAACCAATTGATAAAGATACACTAGCATATTTGGGTCATTTTGTGACGACTGTTTCGACGCTCTGGTGATGTTATGTTGTTGACATTGTGACGAATCAACAGTCTTTGAAATGTTGTTTTATGTCATGTGGCAATTGCAATGAACTTTAACAAACGTCGCAAGAGCGACAACATAGACAATTGTGACCGAAAAGGAAATATCATCACCAATACAACAATATAGGCAAACTATGTGAAACCAACATGTCATCTCAATTGTGACGCCCATTGTGACAAAAAATTTCATGGTTTATATAGAAAAACTGTCGTAATAATTTAATCGGTCGTTGCAATGGCGACGACAACTTTTCGTTGTTTACATAGAAAAACCATTGCATCAATTGAAGTTGTCGTTGCGTGTGTGACGACAACTTTTTGTTGTTTATATAAAAAAATTGTTACATCAATTGAAGTTGTCGTCACACGTGTGATGACAAATTTTCGTTTTTATATAGAAAAATTGTCGCAACAATTGAAGTTGTCATTGCACGTAAGACAAGAAATTTTCATTTTTATACAACAAAACTGTCGCAATAATTGAAGTTGTCGTCGCAAGTGCGATGACAAATTTTCATTTTTATATGGCACAATTGTCGCAACAACTGAAGTTGCCATCTCATAGGAAATAACAACTTTTCTTTTTTATATAGCACAAATGTCGCAACAATTGAAGTTGTCGTCACACAGGCGAAAAAATATTTTCGTTGTTTATACAACAAAACCATCACAAAAATTAAGGTTGGTGTCGCAATTGTGACGACCAATATTTATTTAAAAAAAGAAAAAAAAATTATTTTAGGCTGCAATTTTGATATTAATATTAATATTACCATAATAATTTTTTAATTGATATGTGCTCCATTACTAATAATTTAACAGACAATAAATGAAGTCAAAGAGCTAGGACTTATCTGATCTTCTAAACCTAGAATTTGATGCCCTCTCTGTCAAATCCATGAAGAATCTGCTGACCATCTGCTCCTCAATTGCCCCTTTGCAAAAGAAGTCTGGTGACATGTCCTACTAGGAGGGATCCCTTCTGACCAAATCCCTCCTGACATACCCACTCTTCTAAAAACTCAAGCCACCCTCTATCCTTTCCCTCTCAAAGAAAACCCTCAAATCACCTGCTGCTGGATGTCCCTCCCTAAATTCATCCTTTGGAAAATTTGGATCGAAAGAAACTCGAGAATCTTCAGAAATTTGACCGCTTCACTCGACATCATTTCTGCCAAAGCCAAAGCCCTACTGGGAGACTGCCTCTCCTACCTTTGGCCTTGCACCAACTCCCTTTATCTCAACTCCCCTAATAAATATTGGATCCATAGCCTCGCTCCAGACCTCAAAGCCCTATAGAATTCCTACAGAAACCCCGATAGATCTAGAATTCTAGTTAAATTGAACACGAACAATTCGCTGATATTCAAGAGATGAGAGAAAGTTTTTGATCCATAAATAAGAGAATTATATTAATAAAAAATGAATAAACATGATAAACCATCCTCAAAAATAAGAGAGGAGGTGAATATATAGAATTTCCAACATAGAAATTCTACTAAAAAAAAGCTAGAAATAGATAAAATAGGTGTCATAAGCTAAGGAAGACCACATAGTTTGACCTAGACCACTAAAGATACATTTCACACACTCATTAATTTCCACAAGAGTTAATTTATGTGCATTATCTCACTTCAACTCACTTAACTAACAAGAGAAGTAGTTCCAACTCACTTAACTAACCTGAAATAGTAGTTACTAATAATAGTAACGGAAAAAATCATTAATTAAGGAATAAATCTCTCACTCAAAGATGAGGTGTGCATTCCCCAATAATAGATTATTTTTTTCATGGGGGAGTTGGAATAAATCATGAATAAATCAAGAAAATCAAGAACCGGGAGTTGAGTCTTGATCTAAAATTAACAGTTTTCCCTAAAATCTAGGGATGAGGCACCCTTCTTCTCTATCTGGCCAAATTAGGTGAAATAAAGTGTAAATGAATGTATTAACCAAGATATAGGAGTCTAAGCTAGGTATAAACTAATGTAAGTTAGGGTTATTCTCCAACACCCCCCCTTAAGCCTAACTGTAATGACAAAAAAAATTGAGTCCCTACAACTTGACCATTTTAGGTACTCATTACATAAAAGAACTCCTCATGAAAAGAGGAAAGAGGGAAAACCTTGTGGGAAACCCCCCCCCCAAAATAGGAAAAACAATGCTGAGTGGCCAAAAGTGACCTACTCAGTTGTCTCCACCACTCCAAGCATAGTTCTCAGTTCTGAAAATTTCTTTTCAGTGAATGACTTGGTGAAGATGTTGGCAACCTGTTGCTCTGTGGGGAAGTACTGTAGTGAAATGAATCTGTCATGGATCATCTCATGGATTTAATGCATGTGATGAACTTCCCATCTACGAGAAGTGACAATGGACAAAAGTAGTTGAATGGAGTCCATTTTTGCAATAGGTGCAAATGTCTCTGTGTAGTCTATGCCATGTACCTGTGAGTATCCTTTTGCGACAAGTCGAGCTTTGTACTTGTGGATATCACCATATGCATCAATATTTGTTCGATATATCCATCGGCATCGAACAATCTTTCTTCCTTTTAGAAGTGGAACCAAGTCCCATGTGTTGTTGTCCATAAGAGCAGAGTACTCTTCATCTATGGAAGCCTCCCAAAGTGGGTTTCCAACAGCCTTAGAGTGTGAATTTGGATCTGAACCAAGTGATATATAGCAATGTATGTGCAGAAAAGGTTCCGTGGCATCCAGGGCTTGAGGAGCCCCCAAAAACTGTGATCTAGTCCTTCTTGTATCCGTAGGATCACTGACTAGTTCACCCGCATCTTGTAGGGTTTTCTCTGCCCAAGTTGGCAACTGAGTTGGAGAAGCCATGACCTGCTCCTCATCCTCTATATCAGACCCAAAATTATTCTCTAATGGATTCTCTGAAGTGCTCGAAAAAGTTTTTGACTCCTCCTCATCAGTGACAACAAGTAGTTCCTCAGCAGGGTCTTCTGAAAAATCATGCAGTGATTCTTCTTCAAACTTCACACTTCGAGCTAGAATGAACTTTTTAGTGAGAGAGTCCAGAAATATATATCCTTTGACACCTTCAGGATATCCAAAAAATATGCATTCAACACTTTGAGTCTCCAAAGCCTTCCTCTTATCTATCAGAATGTGAGCCCATGCTCGTGAACCAAAAATACGAAAGTGCAACACTTTTGGTTTCTTACCGGTCCAACATTCAAAAGGAGTGGTGCCTTTGAGTGATTTGTGAGAAAATTGATTCTGAGTGTATTCTTTACAATTAATAGCTTCATTCCATAGCTTGGGAGCTAATTATTTCAACTGTAGCATACAATTGGCCATCTCTTTTAAGGACTGGTTTTTCCTCTCCGCAACACCATTCTGCTGTGGTGTATATGGCACTGTATGTTGTAGTTGTATACCTGCATCAATAAAAAGTTTCTGCACATATTTGTTGACATACTCCCCCCCATTATCAGTATGGAGTATCTTAATCTTACACCCAAACTCATTTTCAACAAGTTCTTTAAATTCTATAAGGCATTTAAATACTTCCGATTTTAGTTTAAAAAAAATACCCAAGTAAAGCGAGATATATCATCTATGAAGGTGAGTACATTTTGAGACTTACTGATTGAAGGCTATGGGAATGGGCCTGTAATGTCACTTTGAATAAGACCAAGAGGTGAATAATCTCTCTATGCCTTCCCTTTGTCAATCTTTTTTTCTGGATGCTTGCCAAGAATGAATCCTTGACATACACCGCTTGTGAATTTAATAGCTGGCAATCCTTCTACCATGTTTTCATTGTTGAGTTGATGCAAGTAATTATAGTTTAGATGGTCAAATATTTCATGCCAGAACCTACTGATATCATTATATTGTGACATAAATACAATGATAGTATATTTAGGAACAAAGTGGGAGAATAAATACAAACAAGAACCGTGATGTGTAATTCCATGTGCAAACTGTGAGCCTGTGGAAATGTCAGTAATCACTGTGGAGTCTGAAGTGAAATCAACCTTCCTTCCAGAGCCGAAATGAGTGATATGATATATTGAGAGAAGATTTGTGGACATCAAGGGAACATGAAGCACATTTGTGAAGCATCCCCCTTCAAGATCAACAATTCCTTCTTCGCACACCTTTGCGGGTGTGGCATCTCCCAAGTAAATTGGGGATCTAGTGCTTTCTTCGATGGAAGAAAAATCATCTTTTGATGCAGACATATGGTTTGATGCAACTGAATCAAGGATCCAATATGATGGAGTGTATGTGACAGCCATTAAATTATGATCATCTTGTGCTCTCCCTCCCGTTCTGTTATCATCTTTCTTATTTGAATTTTCGGGCATCGTGAGATTGTGTTGCTGCAATTGCTTAGCCATATCATCGATAGTATTCCTCATGCAATTTTTTTTTAGGATGAAAACCTTTGGAAAGATATATGAAAAGTGTTATTTCCTTCTTCTTCTTACCCTTAGGCTCAGAATATTTCTCTGAAGATTGTGAGGATCTCTCCTTCTTCAATTCAGGAAATTTACCCATTCCTTTTTTCTTGTCTTTTCCACTGCTCTTTGGAGCATCATTAGCCGCAAGTTCTTGGTTCTTGGAAGGCTTGATGGCACCCATTTGGACTAAATTATCTTTCTCTTGAGTCAATTCTGCAATGAAATCATTCAATGGAGGCATTTTCCATTTTTCCCGAGTCAATTTAGATGCTTGAAAAAACGACGCAAATATGGAATATTCAGGGCCTAATTTCGAGAGAATTGAAAGGATGAGTTGTTCTTCCTCTTTCGTGACTCCAGATGCATTAATTTAAATGATGATGGATTTAAACTTGGTGAATAATTATTGTAGGTTGTTGAAATGAATTGGAATTAGGGATATGAATTCATTCTCCAGTTGATGCACTCTCATTGTATCCTGCTTGCCGAATAGTCCTTCCAATGTGGTCCAGACCACATCGGGAGTAATGGATCTACTAACATGAAAGAGGAGATATATGGAAATTGATAGGCATATCATCCCAATTGATTCATCTAATTTATTGAAATACTTTATCTTATCCATTGCAGCAGTCGGTTCTTTCTCCATTCCCATTGTTACCTGGTAAAGCCCTTCGCTTCAGAGGAGCAGAGAGATCTCTATCTTCCATTCAAAGTAATTGAAAGGATTTAGAATGAGTTTTGTGGGATGAGAGAGATGATCCATTGATTCTTAATGCACCTCTTGATGATCCATACCTGAAAATAAAACCATGTACAATCCACTAGATTCAATCTAGCTCTGATACCATGTAGAATTCCTACAGAAACCCCGATAGATCTAGAATTCTAGTTAAATTGAACACAAACAATTTGCTGATATTCAAGAAATGAGAGAAAGTTTTTTCTCCATAAATCAGAGAATTATATTAATAAAAAATGAATATACATGAGCAACCATCCTCAAAAAGAAGAGAGGAGGTGAATATATAGAATTTCCAACATAGAAATTCTAGTAAAAAAAAGCTAGAAATAGCTAAAATAGGTGTCATAAGCTAAGGGAGACCACATAGTTTGACCTAGACCACTAAATATACATGTCAAACACTCATTAATGGCCACAAGAGTCAAGTGATGCACATTATCTCACTTATTCTCACTTAACTGACAAGAGAAGTAGTTCCAACTCACTTAACTGACCCGAAATAGTAGTTAGTAATAATAGTAACGAAAAAAATCATTAATTAAGGAATAAATATCTCACTAAAAAAGGAGGTGCATATTACCCAATAATATATGAGTTTTTTCATGGGGGAGTTGGAATAAATCATGAATAAATCATGAAAATCAAGCATCAGGAGTTGAGTCTTGATCTAAAATTAGCAGTTTTCCCTAAAATCTAGGGATGAGGCGCCCTTCTTCTCTATGTGGAAAAATTAGGTGGAACAAAGTGTAAATAAATGTATTAACCAAGATCTTGGAGTCTAATATTGGTATAAACTAATGTAAGTTATGGTTATTCTCCAACAAGCCCCCCCTCCTCTCACTAAGGATGACGAAATCTGGTGAACTACGGGAAATAGAATACTCTTGGGGGCTTGGATTCGAATCCAACAATATAGTAGAAGATCTAAGCCTTTGTAAAGGACTTATCCAAGCCCAAAATCTAGAAAGAAAAGAAATAACGGTGATAGGCGACTCCCGGATTTTAATCCAAGCTATGGTCACTAATTCCTTGCCTAATCAAATGAATCTGCACCACATTCTCAAGAAAATCATGTGGCTCTCCTACTCCTTCCAAAAAATTGACTTCTTTCATGTTATTCATCATCTCAACGCCGAAGCCGACAAAGCTGCCAAAGCTACCATCCACTTGAGCAGAGGTCATCTCTCCCTAAATGAAAATTTGTTTTTCGTCCCTCTCCCTTAGCGACACCTGAAAAGTGCTTAGCAAGGCCTCCCGACGAAAGTGGCCTTCATTCCCTCCCGACATCATAATTGTGACAACCCTCCTCCACCTCCCTTGTCATTCCCTTCTCCCATGAGATAGTAATTATCTGCATTGTTTGCATACCCTCTCATCCCCCTCCCTGTCCTTCACCTCATGTCCCTCCTTCACCTCCGCATATATCTCTTATCCCTCCCGCATGGAACTCACACAAGCCCCCCCTCCTCCCATGGTGGTGCACGAATGAGATACTATTAAATTTAGGAAGGTGGTGAACTGCTCCTGCTCATCTTGCTTTCCCAATTTTGTCTGGTTTCTCGCCTAGCTTGAGCTCCCAGTATTTCCCTCGGTTAGTCTCTACCCATTTTCCTTGACCAGGCCTCCATGTTATAACCCTAAATTGCACCACACAAGCTTACCTGGCATCAGGCCAACTCATATCCCTTCTTTGCCAAAAATCTGCTGAATAACTCTTTGAAAATCCTCTTGTATCAAGGCCCACGCGCCCTAACCCATTACTCCACGCATGTGCACACTGGCTGACTCACTACAACCCGCGTGTACCTAATAAAGCATGGAAAAAGGAAAGTTGCTGATGGAACAAAAAGCTATGGGTCAGTTAACTGAAACTCCCAGCCATGCATGGCTGAGGGTTCATCCAAAACCCTAGCTCCCTCTAGCCTATAAAAGAAGGGGTAGGGGTACCATTTGGAGGAGGAAAAAATATAGCAAAGAAACTCTGCCCATTTACGTAATCCATTGTCCCAACCCTTTAGCCTTTCCTCATGCCAAAGGAGATTTAATGCAAAGCAGTTGAAGGATAGAAGAAGAGGATCCTAGGATCAAGTTTAAGGAGCGATAGCCGGTCTCATCTTTTTTGTAAGTTGATTCACTTTCAGTAATAAAAAGAATATTTTTCCCATCCCAATGCATGAATTGTCTATGGTTTGATTAATTTATGCTTGATTTCTAACCCCTGAGTATAGAAGTAGCATGTACGCATAGTTTTTGTTTGTCTTGAGTGCAGGTCATTTGTGGAAGGAGCAACACAAGCAAGTGATCAAAGTGCAACGAAGGATCTACATCAAACGCCGGTAATAAGGTTGGTGGTCCTTTTCCATGCATTTACTATGAAAGAGGGGTTTAAATCTTGGGTTTTAGGTAAAAAAGTAGTTTCTTTTCGGTCAAAATCTGCATGCAAGTCTGACCCTAGTTTGCTAGTTCGTAGGGTATTTTTCCCAAGAACAGAATTGATGAATGTACTGGGGAGAATACTCTTTAGGGTTTCTGGATTTATTTAAGTTTTTGGGTAGTTTAAATATTAGGTTTTTTGTTTTTCTTTGCCTGTCTTTTTCTGTAAAGTCTGAGCTAGCAGGGAGTCTGGTTCTTCATACCAGCTTTCCCTGACTTTTGCTTGACTTTAGTTTTCGGGACACACAGAGGTACACACAGCCTCCACGCGTGTACCTGCACCTTATCCTCTTACAACCCACATGTGAACGCTAGATGCATAGATAGCAGTAGCGTGTAGGAATTCAGAAAACCTTAGGGGCGATCCTCCTCTTCCCTGTCAGAATTATACATTCTCAGAGGGTTTTCTGGAATCCTGTCTGAGTCTTGTTGGTTCATCGTCCTATCTCAGATTGTTTTTTTTTTCACCTTGTTATTCCTTGCATTATTGGTCTTTTCTGTTAGAAAGAGAATCCAAGCCTTCAAGGGACACTGGTTATGAATACCAGAGGCCTCTTCCTGGTCTGGACTGCCTGTTTTCTCATTTTTTTTTAGAATTTAGATATACACGTGGCCTATACAAGGTTAGCCCGCCTGTACACACTTTCTGTCTTTGTCCAGCATGTGTTTTCACACATGCTATTTTAGTGACAGTTGCGTGCTTGGACAGGATACTTTTTAATTAGGGTGGGGAAATCATCCCCTCCTTTGATAACAGGTATTCCTCTCAGGTGTTTGAGTCTAGGTTTGAACAGTCAGTAGTGTTATCACTCCAGGAAACTCTCCTAGGCTGTAAGTCGGAGATGCCTGGTAACTAACTCTTTTTGGAAATATTATCTTAATATTTGATGTGGTTTTGTGGATCAAAATGAATATCCAAAGGCTGGACTGTGTTTTCAAGACTGTCTAGAAATACGAAATCTCACAAGTCTTTCTCGTCATGTAGTCAGACAAAGTTTGATTAAATGAAGGAAGAAATCAGCTATTACACCAGATTACACTTCATACCAACAAGTACAATGGGTTTAATAACCGAGGAAATAGATTATGATCATCAACTAAAACAATTAACCAGTGAGATGACAGTCACTGCAAAATTGAATGAGCATCAACAAAGAACTTTCACTCATAAACTATAAGCAAACAGAAGAAGAAAATCTGACCACCCAACTGAAAGAAACTTGAAATTTTTCATAAAATAAGAATAAGTCTATATGTTACAGAGGAAACATCATAGTATTCAGAGTCAAACCCTTGTTTGATATAAAAAAACAGGCATTTATAGCCTTTACAAACAGTTACACCGATCCTAAAAATATGGATCTGTTATTAAATAGAAACAGTTCTATTCTATCTAAAATACTTTGGAATTAAAGTCCTCGACAATTGAACTGAGTGGTCGATCTATCTTCAGTATTCAAAATCGCCATTTGCTTCCTCCAACTTTCAGCATCTGCAATGTGGTGAAGTAACATGACACCTGTATATACTGTTTAATTTTCCAATATTCGTGGCCGAGTTTTTGGGAAAGGGTTTTGAATGTGCAACCAAAATCCCTCGAATCCCTGAGGTTGAACTTCTTGCATGCAATCTGCTAGTTCACTGATACGCTGGCATATCTCCAAAACATGTTTGAACTAAACTGTTTCATTCTCGGCCTCAAAACTTGCTTGACCAGCTTTCAACAGCGCAATCGTTTGATATTTTCACGGGTTAGCTGTTGAAAGCTATCGCTTTCCACAGCTTACGAGTAATGAAATAGTCGCCTGGCACTGTTGAAAGTCCCGATAGGGCACAAAAAGAGCCTTCGCCTTCAAAATTGATTTCAAACCAAAATTAGTGGGCATCTGACTTCTCACCTTGCATATTGATGGCCACCTGAGCAAGAACCTTCAGGTCTGGGTGAGATCTTTGTTTCGCTTTTTGCTTCAACTTTTGTTTCAACCCCCTGATCTGTTTTTTGAGGCGCTTGGTAAGACACCGCAGGCTGTTGCAGTTTTTAGTGAGTTTAGTCTTCCTCTTCTTCTCTCTGACACTTTCCTTGGCCAATTGTTCAAACGCAGCATTTGTCTTGGCAACGTTATCTGATAACTTCTTGTACCTGTCTTTAATCACCCGCTCCAAAACTTCTTGCTGGGCAAATACTTCCTTTAGATGTTTGATTCTTTGAGACTTATTTGACTTAGGTTTTTTGGATGATTCTCCCTGCTCTATATGACTGAAAGTTTCATAGTTCTGTGCACATTCAGCTGATTGCTCAGAACTCTTAATGATAGGGCATTGGTCTTGCTGCTCAGATTCTGAATCTGAATATGGTAAGTTAAGGATGTTCTTTCCTGTACTCTGCTGTGTAGGATGTCCTGAATTCTGCTATGTAGTCTGCTCTGTATTCTGCTCGAAATTCAATTTTCTCTTCGAACTATGAGGCTTCAATCTAGATACCCTATCTTCTGAAGGTCTTGAGAGGTCCCTTCTTCTTCTTGAGCTGCTCTGAGGAGAGGATTTCTTTCTTTCATCTGCCATCTTGTGAATTGCAGTCTAATTCTGAGTTTCAAAACCTTCCCAGAACAGGAAGTGTTCCCATCTCCTCTCCTGTTGCTTCAATTCTTGCAGGATAATTAGTTTTATGAGGCCAAGGTGGCATAGAGTAGTTTTCACACTCGAGGGTTGAGCTCTGATCCTCTTGCATACTTTAGTCAGACTGTGATACAAGAAATAAGGCAAATTGATAGGGGTCTTACCTGTGAAGTGATCCAATAACTTGAAGTGATATATCATCAATTTGTCATATATTCCCTCTGATGTAATGTATATTTGAATGGCTTTGAATAAATCTTGCCACTCTTCATCCAAATATGAAACGAGCATACCCTTTCTCCACGCTTTGTTCTTATACCCATCTTTCAGATAAACCCTAAAATCTAGATCCTTAGGAGCGGTGGTTTTGAACCATTTTTGACTGGTTCTTGGCAATCCTGTAGTTGCGGCAATGACAGCCTCATCCACTTTGATTTCTATAGAGCCGACATGAGCTTTGTTGACATCAAATGTCTTAGCGAAGGCTTCAACTGTGGCCTGGTGATACCCAATTTGTAACCTTTCTACAAATTCCATGCACACTGCATTTGAAAAATGCCTCTAAACCTCGGGATGCGATTGCAAAAAGGATAAGCTATCCAATTCTCGCTTGAGTAAAGAGCCACTGCATTTTCTCACCATTCTGCAGTTCAAAACTTTGACAATTAGAACCCCTGTTAGCTGTCGGTCGAGCCGAGGTCCTGCGCTGTTGAAAGTAGTTTGGCCTTCGACTCTGTTTTGAATTAAATGAAAACTTCGATAGTATTTTGGAAATGGTTTGTGATATGAACCCTCTATTTGATTTGATGCTGTTAGGCTGGTGATACCTCCTCTGTACCTGCATCACCGAACACGAACTTTCCATTCTGAATGTGATGAGCGTTGAGCGTGGGTTCTGGAATGAATTCAAATTATAGTCATTTCTGACGTGCATGATTTAGTTTGCATGATTGCCTACTCCTATCAGCGCATGCCTTGGATTCGTTCTGACGTGGGGGTGATCACATCATCATTGCTTTCATACGTGGATATCATGCACGTGATTCCCGCTTCGTGCAGCAACGACCCGTGGAGAACGCCTCTGCCAAACGCTCGCTTGCCACTTTCACCAGCACGCGACTCTTTTTGGAAACCCCTGTTAGCTGTAGAAAGTATTCACTTTCCACAGCGCACCACTTTGTAGAAGACCCTCCTTAGCTGTGGAAATCATGTACTTTCCACAGCGTGCCACCCACGAACTGATTGTCAAACCTTTTGAGATTGACCACTTTCAACAACACACCCATTAATGAAAAGTGTTCCTTAATTGTGGAAAGTCGAAACTTTCCTCAGCGCACATCCAACTTTCGAACATAAGTTAGCTGTTGAAAATGAATTATGGAAATTTTGGAAAAGAAGACTTCATGGACCACATTATTTTCTAAAACAGAACCAAAAACCTAAGCTTAATGATTGCAGAAACTTTAAAATATGACTTGAGGTCACAACCTATCACCTAGAATAGAAATAAATCCACTAGTTTATTAGAGGAGTTAACACTGGCTCCTCTTGGGGATGAACACCTCCCTGTGAGGTTTCAAGAACCGCGGAATCAATGCCTTTCCTGGACAAAAAACTAAGAAATAAACTATATGCTAGTGCTTCCATTGGGCATGGAGTTATTGAAATTAAAACAAAAACTAACACTACAAGGTTTGGGCTTGACAGCCTCAGACGAAATAAAATTTTAGAAATCGCTCGTTTACCGGGCCACTGAACACTTCCTCACCCTCCAGATTCTGCAGAATGAAAGTGTTATTGTCGTGAACCTGAGTGATCATAAAAGGACCTGTCCACAAGGAATCAAATTTTCCGTGCTTGCCTTTCTCCTGTCGAAGAGTATCCCACTTCAGAACCCAGTCACCAATCTGAAAAATGTCCATTTTGTCCTTTCTGTCAAACGTCTTTTTGATCTGCATCTGATGTGCTTCTGACCCGTCCACCAACTGTTCCCGAGTTTGTTGCAATTCAACCAAATCCAGCATCCTTCTTACCATGTCATTTTGCTCAGCCTGCTCTTCTTGAAAGAACTTAGCCACATGCAACACTAACTGAACAGGGAATATTGCGTCAGTACCATAAACCAACTTGAAAGGAGAAGTTCCTATAGATTTTTTAATGGTTACTCTGTCTGCCCACAGAGCAAATTTCAATTTGGAATCCTAGCTCTTTTTATTTTTTTCTAATAGTTTTCTTATGATCTTTATCAAGATTTTATTTGACGATTCAGCTAAGCCATTACCTTGAGGATAGTATGGAGTCGAGTGTACCAGCTGGATGCCCATGGACTCACACATGTCCATCAATGCTTCTGATTTAAACACTGCTACGTTGTCTGCCACCAACCTTTTGGGACATCCAAATCTGCTCAAAATATTTTCATAGAGGAATTTTATGACCACCTGATGTGTATCATTCCGTGTGGGGATCGCCTCTATCCATTTTGTGAAGTAATCGGTGGCTACCAAAATCCACTTGTGCTGGCCACTGGATGAAGGATTTATTTCACCGATGAAATCTAAGCCCCACTTCTGGAAAGGTCCATTGACCACAATGGGCCTCAGGGGTAAAGATTTGAGTTGCTGCTTACCGGTGAATCTTTGGCATTTGTCGCAAGATTTGATGAACGAACACACATCAGCAAACAGAAAAGGCCAATAGTATCCGGCCCTCAGGATCTTATGAGAAGTTGTCTTCCAGTAGTGATGACCACCACAGTCAGCTGAATGAAACTGATATGTTATCTCGACAGCTTCTTCTTTATCCAAACACCTGAGAAGCAGGCCAGCAGGGTCCCTCCAATACAGTTGATTATTATAGATGCAGAATTTGATAGCTCTAAGTTTGAGAGCCCGAGCTTGAGTTATACTGAGTTCAGGGGGGACTTCAAGCTTTTGCAAAAAATGTATGATGCCAGCATACCATTCATAGGAGGATAAATGCTCCGCCACTTGCTGACTGTCTTGCTGCCCTTCTGCTGCCAAATCTGTCTGTGAATTTCCTAAAATTTCTGCTATAAAATTGATATCCAGTAACTTATGATTTTCCTCTGCTAAAATCTTG